>QANZ01029186.1:4759-43681 GCA_003254925.1 Chamaecrista fasciculata | reverse complement strand
ATACCTTAATATATATAAACATAATATATATTTTTATAAATATATAATTTCAGAAAGTTAAATTACATTTAATTCCAATTTTCAATTTTCAAATCAATTATGTTATTTTTATTCTACAATTAATCCCAATTTCCAACTTGCAAAATCCAAATCAATCATGATTCTAATTTTCTCTCCAATCCCTTCACCCCTTTGCCGATCACCATTCAATTTTTAATATAATATATATTTTAATAAATATATAATTTTAAACAACAGCTACTTCACATTAAATTTTGTAACATACACAATAATGTTTCAAATATGATAGTTTTAATTTTTGAGGACTTGCAAATATATTGAGTGAGAGTAAGTCTAATGCGCAATTTATTTAAAAAAACCCCAAAATAAGCCCGACTCATATTCTTTAAAAATAAGCCGAGCCCGAACTGAAATAAAATAGGCTTGGGCTTACTTTTTGTTTGTTATTACTCTCTAAAGCCCAACACGTATTTTAGCGAACGCGTTATGCGATTAGGTCTAAATTATGTGCTACTATACAATACCTCTAAAATGATTAAAAGGTAAAAAAAAGGTCAAGATTACACTTTTATCCATGGATGTCAAAACCGGTCGAAGCCACCACTAGAACTGATTAAGCAAAGAACAGGCCAAGAACCAATCTAATTTGATTTTAATTATTTTATTTTTTATTTTTTATTTTTTTAAATAATTATGGGTCAAATGTCAAAGAATGTTGATTATGAACCAAAATTTGATAAAGAAAGTGATCATAAAATCTCATTTGATGATATTATATTGATATATATTATGAAAATTGACTATATATATATTAATTCATGTTAATTTATGAAATTTATATTTGTATGTTAATTGTATTTGGCCAAAAAAAGTATTTTATGATTTAATTATGACTATTTGAATTAAAATTTTATGATATTTAGCCTTTTTTATTATTTTTAATTTATTTATTTGTTACCGGTCGAACCTTGGTCAAACCATTGAACTTTGAACCCCTACTTCAGTCGGTTGAATGCTTGGTTCAGTTTTTAAAACCTTGAGAAAATTATTGAGTTTTATTCAACTTAAGAAGGCAACAACATTAATTTCGTCCTCAAACTTTATACTAATTATCAATTTTTTTTCAATTATTTTTTATAATCAATTTTGTCCTTAATCTTGTTTTACATTTGATCCCCAATATTTTATAGGTAAAATTTGGAGACCAATTAGTACATTTGACTAGTAAGAAATACCTCCGAGTATTTTCACCCAGAAAACGTAGTCAACGTACCGTTTGGGGATGAAACTTCTGGGAGAAGTAAGTTACATCAATATATTATTATTATTTTTTTTTTGGCCAAAATATATTATTATTATTTTTTGGTAACTACTTCAATATATTAATGTTACAGAATAAATGCCTTTGTTTTCTTCCCATATAAATTTTTTCATTTAAAAAAAAAACTAGACAATTTGGTTCACGCCAATTAGGCAATTCGCCAATTCCTCTGACAGGCTCAAAAGCCAAAACGATGCATTGCGAGAGAATTGTTAATAAACCCCTAAACTCACAGTGAATATGCTATACCATAGTCATTATAGGGATCCGAATCGTTGACGAATATAACGCATTCACGTGACTCATCTGAGTCCACAATAAGAAAGGCGTAGACCCTACATGTACTTGTTTCTTATCCTGCTCCACACCGTATACAATCCCAATCTCTGACATTGGACTGCGTTGCGTGCGTGGCGTCTCTGAAATATATATATACATACAAGTGAGGGCCTCTTCCCGCCGTTTCATTCTCACTCTCATCGCTCTTTCACATTCTTCTTAATTTCTCTTATGCTCTTTCTCTCCGTTCCACCGTTCTCGTCTCTTTATTCCTCACAAACCCTAAATCTCCGTTTCCCCGCCGTCAATGGAGCTTCGTTCTCGCCGAAAGCTTTCTGCTCCTAATATTGATGGTAAGCTTTTTCGTCTTCTGATTATTTTGACCTTTTCTTTTATAATTCTTGCTTTTTCTTTGTAATTCCTGTCTGTGCTGTGGTACGCGACTGTTTGCTTCATGAGAAAATATTGGACATTAGGGGAATTGCGAGTGGATTTTCTTATTAGTTTCTGGCCTCTTGTTTGTTCTGCTTTGATTCTCTTTATCGTTATGCTCCTTTTCGCTAGACGTAAATGATAATAGTTTGGGTGATACAAGTCTTTGACGCAAGTGTTGAGGACAAAGGTCTTTTAGTTTATGATTATTTGAAGCAGGTGTTGGGCCTGTTTGGGTAGTGGGGTATAATGTTACTGAGGTGAGGGCCAATGCTACTTAAGTTACATTTTGAAATCTCTATATTGTTGTCCCTCACCTATGTGTGGTAACTAGTAAGCCCCTATCTCAGTGGATCAGCGCCAGGTGACCCGTTTTTAAATATCACCTTTAAGATCTGGCCTCTAGGTATTTGTTTACCGTGGCTTTACTGAATCCTAGTCTTTTCATTATTGTTCACTGTGATGCAAATTTATAATGTAGCAACAGGAGATGAACAACAGCCTAGGGATGAGCCTGCGGAAGCTAAAACTTCTGGTCATTGTAGCGATAATGCAGATGAAGATGTTCATGTTCTATCCTCGGATACAGATTCTGATTATGAAGGTATGTTCTATTCATGAAATTTAAGTAGACTCGAGGAAATATAATTACCAGTATATATGGTTCTATTTTCAAGTTTTAACCATCAGACAACGACACTGAACTTTCAAAGAAAACTTCTTTCTTTCTTTGGTATGGTATAGAAATCTTTATCCTGCAAATCTAGCGGTGAATATCATTTGTGACATGCCTGAAGAAGAAAAGTAATTCCATGCAGATGAAGATTATGTGAATCATCTTTTTGACTTAAATGAAGAACCTACTTCAAGTTTTTGTGCTTCTGATGGAGAAGATAACAACTCCGATTCATCTGGTAGCTCCAAGCCTTCATCTAGAAAGAGAAGAACTGTGCAGTCAAAAAATAAAGGGTCAAAGTTCACATCTGAACAAGGAGAGTCCAGTCAGGCAGTGGGAGCGGGGCAACATGGAGATAATGATGGCCTCCCAATAGTTCAGCCACTGTTTGCAAACGTGCCCATTAATGTTTTGGCTGGGCCAAAAAAGAGGAAATACACAAAAAGAGCAAACAAGGAAGATCGACCAGTGCTGTTGTGGAAGGTGTGGGAACAGGAGAATGAGAGATGGATTGACGAGAATTTATCTGACGATGTTGACTTGGACCGTCAAAATGAACAAATGAATGAAACTGCTGAGCCATCCTCTGAACTTACCATGCCTTTACTAAGATACCAAAAGGAATGGCTAGCATGGGCTCTGAAACAGGAAAGTTCTGCAATCAGAGGGGGTATTCTTGCAGATGAAATGGGGATGGGAAAAACTATTCAAGCCATTGCCCTTGTCCTTGCCAAACGCGAAATCCAGCAGATGGTTTGTGAACCAGATGAACCCTCATCCTTGCCTGGTTCATCTACAGTCTTGCCTGCTATCAAAGGAACACTTGTAATTTGTCCTGTGGTTGCTGTCACTCAGTGGGTTAGTGAGATTGATAGGTTCACTTTAAAAGGAAGCACCAAGGTTCTTGTTTATCATGGCGCTAATAGAGGGAAGAGTAGCGAACAGTTCTTAGAGTATGACTTTGTAATAACTACATACTCTATTGTTGAGTCTGAGTACAGGAAGCATATGATGCCTCCTAAGGAGAAGTGCCCATATTGTGGTAAACTTTTTCACCAGAAGAGGTTATCCATTCACCTGAGATATTTTTGTGGGCCTTCTGCTGAGAGAACAGAAAAACAAGCAAGGCAAATCAAGAAAAAGAAAATAGAGGTTAATAAAAAGAAGATCAAGGAACATGAAAATGGCCAAGATCAGGGAACTCATAATTCAAATGTTCCATGCAGGGAGAAGTCACTTCTGCATGCTGTAAAGTGGCAGCGGATCATATTGGATGAGGTGAGTTATGACAATCTTGATCGCTGGAATTATCCTAAATCTAAATTGTTCTGTCTTACAAAATAAATTTGGCAGTTTTTATTGCTTCTATTATTGCCATTTTCTCTCTCACCCTTCATTTCTGAGCTAGTTAGTTTGTGTCTATGGGCTTTTCAACTCTTTCTATATTTATACGTTCTATTCTTATTTTCTTGCTTACACAGTGTGATTAAACCATCATTGATTAATATATGCTTTGTATGTTACTGAATTTGTGTTTCTTTAATAGGCTCACTATATAAAATCGAGAAGTTCTAACACTGCAAAAGCAGTTCTTACTCTAGAGTCTTCCTATAGATGGGCATTAAGTGGCACTCCCCTTCAGAATCGTGTGGGAGAGCTGTATTCTCTGGTATTTCTTTTTCTTTTTTGGCTTGTAATCTGAAAAGTTTGTGTCTTTTGGATAATTTAATTGCTACACCATGAATACAGGTTCGGTTTCTGCAAATAGTTCCTTATTCCTATTACTTATGCAAGGACTGTGATTGTAGGACTCTTGATCATAGGTATGCCTTAGATTCAGTATTTTCATTGAAATATTCCTATTACTTATGGACTTTATCTGTGAACTTGTTACAAGGAAGTAGGAGTTTGATGATTTATTTAATTTTTCTGGTTTTGCTTATATCCCCTCTTGACTTGTTAACCAAGGATCTTGATTGTCTGCTTGTTTTTCTTGTCTTTGCTTGAATGTTTGCATGAGAGGCTTCATGACTTAATGTATTATCTATTCTTCTTTTAAGTGTCATACCTTGTGGAATAAAACAAGCTTCTTTTTTCCTTGGTGGGAATTTCATTATCCCTAAATCTCTCTCCTCATGCTACAATTTTTCCATGTTGGGTTTTTCATTTTTCTACTGATTTTCACTTCTGTATGCTTGATCATTCTCTATCGGGTTGAGTATACACACTTGAGCATGCAAGTGCACATGTGCTTTTATATACCTTGCAAATACCGATGTGGTGTTAACTGTATGGTTGCTTGTTGTGATCATGATATTATGCAGTACTCCTAAAGAATGTCCAAACTGCCCGCACAATTCTGTCAGACATTTCTGTTGGTGGAACAAAGTAGGTATTGTAGTTAATTATTCTTTTTTTTTGGTGTGTTTATTATAATAGAGGAATGCAATTCCTTCCACATTTCTTTTTTTTTTTGGGATAAAATTTCACATTTCTTTTGACATTCTTTGGTGTTTACTATTGATAAGTATGTTGCCACACCAATTCAATTTTCTGGAATGAGCGATTCTGGAAGAAGAGCTATGTTATTGCTTAAACACAAAGTGTTAAAGAACATAGTCCTGAGACGCACTAAAGTGGGCAGGGCAGCTGATCTTGCACTTCCACCTAGAATTGTAAGTTCATCTGGCTTAGTGTGTGATTCTGAATGTTGAAAAACTATATATTGATTTCTTATACTTTATTCCATGCAGGTTTCATTGAGGAAGGATAGTTTGGATATACAAGAGCAAGACTATTATGAATCATTATACACTGAAAGTCAGGCACAGTTCAATACGTATGTGACACTCTATTTACCATAAAAAATGCAATTGGCGGGAGGTGATGTAGAGCATGTAAAGCATATTCTTTTATGGCCAAAGTCCTATTTTGGTCCCTCATGTTTGCTCAAAGTTCCGTTTTGGTACCTTAAGTTTTTTTTGTTCTGTTTTGGTTCTCATGTTTGCTCAAAGTTCTGTTTTGGTCCCTCAAGTTTCTAAAAAGTTCCACCGTTAGTCCCTGACTCTTTTCCGTCCACTTTTTCTGTTAAAAAAAGGAAAAAAACTAACTTTCATTTCCCATCAATTTTGCTCTTTTACAAAAGGGACAGACCTTAATGCAAAAGAGCAAAATTGTTGGGAGGTGAAAGTTAGTTTTCTTCCTTTTTTTAACGGAAAAAGTGGATGAAAAAGAGTCAGGCATTAACGGTGGAACTTTTTGGAAACTTGAGGGACCAAAACAAACTTTGAGCAAACATGAGGGACCAAAATGGAACGAAAGAAACTTGAGGGATCAAAACAGAACCTTGAGTAAACATGAAGGACCAAAATGTTATAAAAAAACTTGAGGGACCAAAACAAAACTTTGAACAAATATGAGGGACCAAAATAGGACTTTGGCCTTCTTTTATTGTATAAACTGTATTTTTAAAAAATCAGTAGTGGCTTGGGGGTTGGGTCTTTTACATGAATTCCAAGTTTAAATTGTCATGATTTGCATAAAATTTGATTTTAATTTGGAGGAAAATAAGAGATATTTTTGTTATTTGTTTTCCCATTTTCTATCTTCTGCTTGTAATAGAAGTTATTGATGTGTTTCTGCTTGACAGATATATTGAATCGAATACTTTGATGAATAATTATGCTCATATATTTGACCTCCTCACACGGCTGCGACAGGTGAGTGTTTATTGTGAAATAGAACTTTGACCCCTCTTGTTGGATAAGTGTTGTTGAAGAATTATATATATTTTTTTGGAGTGTGAAGCATACTAATGGACCCTTTGGATGTACTTGACCTTGAATCCCCATTTTTTATATATCTCTACATTGCCTATTTGTTTGATGCTGCTGATTTGTTTTGGACTCTAACTTTTATGTGGAATTTATTTTGCAATAATCTTTTAGGTTATGTTTGGGAGTTTTAGTGAGAATGGAGAGGAGAAGACATTAATGGATACTAATAGAGTGGAGTGGGGAGGATATTAATGGACTGAGTAGATATGTTGTTTGGAAGTTTTTAGTGAGGAAATGAATGGACACATGATAATCTTGTACACATGATATGTTATTTTATACATTTTGGTCCCTGAATTTGTACTAAATAATATTAGTGTTTAGAAATATCAATAATATTAATAAAATCATGGGGTGTAATTGTCTTAAAAAATATTAAAGTTGTCCACTCCATCCTTGGCCCCCCAATTTGGGGTGCCAGCAAAAATTAGATTTTGGGATGACAAGGGGTGCTTTGGAGGCACCCCTTTGTCCATTCCTGTCAACCCTCAAAAAACATCCAAACAACAATTTTTAATCTTTTGTCCCTTCCACTCCTCTCCATTCTCCCCTTGACACCTCATCCAAACACACCCTTAGTGCCTGCATGAGGTATATAGCCCAAATTAATTTGTAAGATATAATCTTAAGTTTAAAATATGTCTTGAAACAAGCTTTTAATAAAACCATTGAAGGGACATATTATTGAAGATAATTTTAATCTTGATAAACAGTCTAGGACTAGGATTGCTATGAATTAATTTCATTTTAAAATGCGAGTAACTTGTTTGAATTATCTTAGTTTTTAGTTGCGTTTATTGAAGTACAGCTAGTACATTATTGAGAGTATAAGGGTTTTCCATAGGCATGTACCGCATGGTTACATATATGTTAATTTTGAAAAATATGGCTACATGCTCTCCTTATTTCAGTCTGGATTTTTCTTGTGAGAATGAGAGGCAGGATTTTTTTAGCACTTTGATGTAGTAAAAATTATTTCCATCTCAAATATCTCTCTCTCACATAAATGTACAGGCTGTTGATCATCCATACCTTGTGGTATATTCTCAAACTGCAGTATTAAAAGCCAAAATGGAGGCTGAAGATGGTGATGTTGAACAAGTATGTGGTCTTTGTCATGACTCAGTGGAAGATCGGGTGGTTAGTTCTTCTTTCCCTTTTTATTGATAATATTAGATTATTTAATTTCATTTTAGTCCCCCCCCCCTTTCCCAAAACAAACACACACACACACACACACACACACACACACACACTTCAAAATTTTTTTCCCAGCCTGTAGCAAAAGTTAGAGTGCTACTTATTTTCCTCCACCTACGTTTCTATTCTAATTGTTACAGGTTACTGCATGTGAGCACATATTTTGCAAGGCATGCTTGATAGACTTCTCTGCTTCATTGGGACAAGTGTCGTGCCCTTCATGCTCCAAATTACTTACAGTTGATTTAACTTCAAATAAGGATGTTAGTGATCAGTCTAATAAAACTACAGTTAAGGGTTTCAAATCCTCTAGCATTCTGAACAGAATTCAGCTTGAGAACTTTCAGACAAGCACTAAAATAGAAGCTTTGGTATGTATCATCAATTGATCATATCAATATCTTCATTTATTTTTCTGGCTGCATGTTTTATATTTGTATTGATTTTTGTTTTTGTTCTCTAAAACATGCTATTTAGAGGCAATAATAGGATAGGGGGTTATAAATGCATGTCTGGTGGTTCAACTGCACATTGCGGAAGAGAATGATCTGTTGATTTATAACTTTGTGATGGATGAATATAATTGACAATTCAAAAACAGTGGAATTGGATTGGTCAAACTTGCAGTCTCTATATGTTTTACCTCGTGCCTTAACAATTTGAAATCTTTGCAGAGAGAAGAAATTAGATTTATGGTAGAAAGAGATGGTTCTGCAAAAGGGATTGTTTTCAGCCAGTTCACTTCGTTTTTGGATCTTATAAACTACTCCCTGCTCAAGGTAAATTCACTTGAACTTGTCTGTTATTAATGCATGTAAAATACAGCATGATTCTAATGATGACGGGTTGCAGTCTGGTGTATCTTGTCTTCAATTGACTGGAAGCATGTCATTGACTGCACGGGATGCTGCCATTAGGAGATTTACTGATGATCCGGACTGCAGAATTTTTCTCATGAGCTTGAAGGCTGGAGGTGTTGCTCTTAATTTGACTGTAGCATCACATGTGAGTATTCTTCTTTAGCATGTTTCAAGTAACCTGTTAGCAAATATAAGGGCATCTAGATCTGGGCTGATGTTACCATCTTGGCAACTCTGTAAACTTTGTCACTGGTTGTCCTGCTGTGTCGAATTTTAAATTGAGTTTTCTACTACATGGATATACATGTTCTTTCCTTGCGCCCATGCACAAACACGCACAAAGGCATGTTTTATTTCTTGGTTTGCATCATGAAGTGATGTCCATTTACTGATCAATTCATAGTAATTCTGCATGGTAAAATTTGTTAAGCTTCATTTTTTTTTCCTGGGAGAATTTGTTCACATGCATTATCTTTTAAGAGCTGCTTTTTCGCGGACGAGTGTATCTGTTTATTTGCTTGCCAGCCAAAGTTGTTTTTGTATTGTCTTTTTTCTCCAATTTTCTTTCTGGTATGGTGCAATTTTTAGTGTATGCCTAATTTATTTCTCTTCATTCTTGTTGATGGGGCTTACTCAAGGATGGAATTGAATATGGTTGTCACTTGTGTTTACTTTAGTTTTTTTTTTTAAAGATAAAGCTAGACATTTATATTCATTAATGAATGAACTTTTCAAAGCATTTTATTCAGTGTAAACCGTGATTTTAATCAAAAAGGGAAAAGCTGTTGTTGATAAGCTCAGGCTTTTCACATATAAATTCATTTGTTGGGCATGGGTAGGTTTTCCTTATGGACCCTTGGTGGAACCCAGCTGTGGAGCGTCAGGCTCAAGACAGAATTCACCGGATAGGGCAATATAAACCAATAAGGTGCGCTGCTTGTACTTTAGCATTCTATGTTTGCAGTCGGCAATGGGAAATTTAATGGAAGCACAAGTAGGTCTTGATGGATTTCTGACGTTGTTTCTTTGTATAGAATCACCAGGTTTGTCATTGAAAACACTATTGAGGAGAGGATTCTGAAGCTGCAAGAGAAGAAGGAACTAGTATTTGAAGGGTAAGTATGATGTTTAAGCTGGCTTAAATGGTGCTGGGTGTTTTGTCATAATGTCTTGTACTTACTTTGTCCCGTCCCTCAATAGGACCATAGGTGGCTCTTCTAATGCTCTGGGGAAATTGACGGAGGCAGACATGAGATTCCTGTTCCTTTGACTAACTGTTTATTGAACATCCACATTAGTTCTTGGTTAGTGCTGCTATGTGGAACTTTTTGTATCTTTTTTTTTTGGGAAACATTTTGGATTAGTTGTAAATATGTTCACATGGCTGTTAAATCACCAGATTTTTTCATGGCAATGTTATACTTGCCATCTCATTACACTCGTCCGATTGAGGAATGCTGGTGTATTGAGATAAACTCGTGTTAAGATAGTTAATGCTAGATACTGAAGGCATTGATGATCAGTTTATAGATGAAGCCCGACATTTTATATATATATATACACACATACATATGGTGCAGTTGATTGTGGTTATATAGTGCCTTTTTTTTTAATCAATTCATGGTAGTAGTAGTATTATATTCCTTATGTGCTAGGAGTAGATGGATTAACTTGACACGATAAATCTTCTCTTTCTCTTCTCCATCCAAGCTCGAAGAAAATCTAGGAGTAGATTATTAGTGGTTGCCCAAAAAATTGAGTAGCACTTACCTGTTAGCATTAAGTCTTGATGTACTAATGTAGTAGTCTTGCAACAATTCAACTTGAGATGATACCTTCAAATTGATAGATGAGTGACCATTTATATTGAACGAAGAAAATGCTTGTTAGTTAATCACACTTCCAACAGTCATTGTGTTAATTGCAAGTTTAGCTGTGGAACTGAAACAATTGAAATTTCTTCAAAAGTAGGGTCGCGGTCCGTTAAACTGGATAGAACATCTTGAGATATTACATGGTGTCATGGTGATAAAGTTTTGAAATCATTATAAGGTAAAACTTAAAACTCAATTTGTTAATTTATTATATTACAAGGTTTAGCGATATTGAAAAAATAAATATAAAAGTGAAAATTTATCTTAATAAACTCACAAATTATGTGGGAAAAAAAAAATAAACACAATAAATTATAAACAACAGAATGATTTTTTTTCTAACATCAGACGTGCAGGAACAAAATAATCTACATTTGAACTTTTAAAATTATTTATATTTAGTATCTAACATTATCTCACACAAAATTATTTTTAATATAAAATACATTTGAGAAAAAAAAAAAAACTAAGCTCAAACTTGACTAGTCTACGTATTTATGAATTGAATCGCTGATTTTTTTTTTTGATGGAATTGAATCGCTGATTATATACTATACCCAAAATTTAATAGGTAAAACATATATCAAGTTATTTCTATTTTTGCTATTAAGTTCTTTAATTAACATTTGACAGGTACACGTAGTAAAAATTTTATATATATCAATCATGATAGAGAGAATATTAAATATCACTTTTTACATGATCAATCATGATTGGAAGAACTTGATAGCAATGATATAAGAACTTGATATAAGTTATATCCTTAAGTTTGGGTGGTAATCGTTAAACAACAGCGAGTTTGGGTAACTTTAATTTTGTGAAGGTCAAAGTCCTATTTTGGTCCCCTAGTTATGCTCAATGTTCCAAATTGGTCCCCCAGTTATTTTTCGTTCCATATTGGTCCCCCAGTTATGCAAAACTTGACAAAGTTGGTTCCTCTAACAGTTTCCATCCATTTTTCTGTTAAAAAAAGATAAAATTGATTTTTAACTCCTAAAAGTTTAAATTTTTTGCATTAAGGACCTTTTTCTCTATAATAGAACCAAAATGTAAGAAAAAAGAAACAACTAGGGGTTTTAGTTTATTTTATCCAAAAAAACCTCTCTCTCCCTCTCTCACTCTTGGCTCTCTCTCCCTCTCTCACTCTCGGCTCTCTCTCTCTCTCTCTCTCTCTCTCTCTCTCTCTCAACGCATGAGAGAGAGAGAGAGAGGAGGTTTTTTTTTGAATAAAATAAACTAAAATCTCCAATTGTTTTTTTTTTCCTTACATTTTGGTTCCATTATAGAGAAAAAGGTCCTTAATGTAAAAAATTTAAACTTTTTAGAGTTAAAAATCAATTTTATCTTTTTTTTAACAGAAAAATGGATGGAAACTGTTAGAGGGACCAACTTTGTCAAGTTTTGCATAACTGGGGGACCAATTTGAAATACTGAGGGTAACTGAGGAACCAAAATAGGACTTTGGCCTTTTGTGAAATTATGCTAGGAAGGTTTTATTGCGATAAGGAAAAAACATCAAACTTCTAGATAGAAATCAGCAGACAGGTGAAGACTGAGGGAGATAAAATAAGCAAACCACCTTTTAATGTAAAAAAGTGGAGAGAGAAAGTCATGGAGGTAATAAAGCCTAAAGGAGATTTAAGAAGAGTAGATGATTGTTGAAACTTGAATGACTAACCGGTGATCTCTCTCTCTCTCTCTCTCTACCTTCATTTACAATTTTCACGTCCACGTGGTTCATTTTCATTGGACCACCACATACACGGATCTCACTCTACACGTACGCACTTACGCACACTCGCACGCGCTTGACGCACAAGTCCTCGTCTAGTCTCTGCTGCAACTGCGATTCAAAACCACCATTTTTCTTTCTCTCGAATTCTTCCTTCTTTCTTAGTCCTTACCTTTTCAATTTCTTCCCTCTCGAAGTGATTTTGGGTTTTCCGTAAAACTCCATAAGATGATTCAGCTACTCTTCACGGTGGTTTTTGGGCAAATGCTTCTTATTGTAGCCCTTCTTTTCAAAACCCCATTGAGGAAGTTGCTGATTATTGCCATGGATCGAGCCAAACGAGGTCGAGGCCCCATCGTCGTCTCGTCTATCGGTGCCACATTGCTCGTCGTCCTTGTTTCAAGCCTCTCCGGTATGGCCGAGATCAAGAAACGCGTCGATGAGGGCGGACAACTCAACCCCACCGATGAAGTGCTTTTTGGCAAGAACATGCTCGAATCAACTCTGTTGGGTAATTTCCCATCGTCGATTCTTATTTTTTTTTTTTACTCCCGGATTTTGATTTTAACAATAACTATTATTGCCCTTTTTGAACCTTCGTGGTTCTTGGCTGTGGTGATTGAAGCCTACCATAAGCTACCTCACTTCCCTTTTCTCTGTTGGACTTGTTGGTTTAGTTTAATTGGATCCTTTGCTTGGTTTATAAGTAACTAGAACCATTGGATTTTGTCGTTTGGACTTCTATTTTTGTCGATTAAGATCTGTTTTCAGGAAAAGAATATTCCTGGGATGACTGTGGAAATACATATCAGTTTTACTTACGATTTGTTGTTCTAGTACCTGTTTGGATTGTGCTAACTTGTAATACCCTCGTATTGTCCGCGAAGAAAGTGCTATATGTCTCAGTAATGAGCATGAGTTGAAAGGTGATGTTTTGTGTATCTAAACCAAATTTTGTTCCCCACATGTTGGCGACTGTTGTAGGGTAGGCAGGAAGTTCCCCTTCAATATGGGGCTGCTTCACCAATGTTTGATTTTTACCCTTGTCTGTTTTATATGTTCAATGCTGCAGATAGGTTTCACCCCTTTTTTTGTTATCTAATATGAGATGAGCGTTGTTTTGAAGGGGTGGTTGATGTTTGGGTATCTGGAGCTGCTGAACTGAAGTATTCGTTACCAAGCTTCCTCAGTTTAATTGATTGTTTCAAAATTTGAGAAATCTTTATGAAATATCGTAGTTTCTTTGGCTCATCCTTATATAATTCTTGTTAGACTCATGCATAAAATCCTTCAGGAGGCATTTCTGTTTTGGCCATCTAATTAGAATATTAAAAAAGATTTATAAGAGATAATGATGAAGATGGACTATTGAATATCACTTCTGCATTGCAGACGTAAGTATTGATTACTTACAGATTTGTAGATCATGAATTTTCAATTTCATAAATATCTTGCTATGCTACTTGCCTAGTTAATCAATTTTTCAAAGCAGTGCCTTCGAGCTATAGACCAGAACAAGGCATTGTTGGTTTCTTTTAATGCTAGATCTTTATGAGAGCTTCCTATGATAATATCACCACCAAAAGTACAAAGCTTTCTCATAGTATAATTCCCTCCTTTACCACCGATTTAATATGTACTCAGTTACTCCTCTCCTTGGGATGATTTCATCATATTGATGACTTGCGGTTGGAACTTGGCATAGTTTCATGGGCAAAAACACTTGTTTTATATTTGTTTTTTGCATCTTTTCCCTTCCCTTTGAAACTATTTGCAATGCATACAAAACTATGCTGAGTGACTCATTGTTTTTATTTTTCCAATTATATAGTTTGTGTTATACTCCAGCTGACTTTTTTAGAGAAGATGGAATTCTTGAAATAAAATTTGTCACATCCTTTGATCTTTGCTGAATTTGAATTTTCACATTACTTGTGCAGGGTTTGTGCTGTTCCTCTCGTTGATGATAGATAGGCTGCACCATTACATAAGAGAGCTTCGGTTACTGAGGAAGACGCTGGAGGCTGCTAAGAAACAGAGTCGAAGTTTTGAGGATGGTAAAAATGGGAGTGCAGAGGAGCAAAAAGCACTGACTGAAGAGATTGCCACATTGAAGGCTAAAACTAAGAAGTTAGAATCTCAATGTGAGGCAGAAGGGAGCAAGGCTAAAGCTTTGGAAGGTGAAGTAGAGGCACTTAAGAAGCAATCTGAAGGGTTCCTCATGGAATATGATCGCCTCTTGGCCGATAATCAGAACCTTCGGAGTCAGTTGGAGGCAGTTGACCAGAACCCTGTGCATCTTGATAACAAAAAGGCCATTTGAACATTGAAGCTGAAGGCCTCAACCTTCAAATATCTACCAAAATTAATTTTCTGCTTCAATTCAGCTTCTTCTCTGTCCGGCTTCTAACGGTTTGTGTTTCATACTGAGGATTGAGGTCATAGTAGGATGTTATTATTGTATAAAGAGTTCACAGATGCTCTGTTCTGTGGTATGTGGATCTTGAGTAAATGGGCTATAGTTTTAAACTTATATACGTGATTTAGCCTCCTCTTTTAATCTTTTTTTTTTTCTTTTGTAGTGGTTATTAACTTGGTGATTGGTGTAGAATCTGTTGAATTTCACTTCATTTTTTTTATTTTTTCTTCTTTGTTTACATATGAAATCTTAACGGTAAAGATGAAATTAAATTGAATAAAACTAAAATAACTAAATATAACTAGAAAGTTTAACCTAAGGATTCGAAGTATATAATATCAAGTTTCAATTACCAAGCTGTATTATGTAGTGCTTTCTTTGAAAGGCCAAGGGTGCCAATCACATAACAAGAAAATGTTACTATAACAAAAGAAAATTTTACTACCATTCTTTTTGGGGATATCTTTGGGGTTTTGATTTAAGTTTCTTAAAATGTCCCTAGAATAGAGAATATCCATAGCCCTTTACTAACTTGTTACTAATTTTTTTCTCCTTAAGTTTGTATTCATTAGGGATGAAATTGAATAAATTGGACAGAATTGATATTCAATTGTGTTTGAAGTCCAATTTTGGTTTCTTTTTAAAAAAATTGTCACAAGAAGTCGAATTTTAGTACGCAAAAAATTGACACGCATTTCCATTTGGATCACAAAACAATCTCCACACAAAATTTTATGAAATGATTGACCCAATAGGGAAACGCACAGCGAATACATGGACCGAAAGAAAATAGTTTATTTGCACCTACAAAAAAATATTCTTTGTGAAATGGGTTTCAGGTTTTCTATCCAAGATTAAGGTAGTTAAACTACTACGATTTTGGATTCTATGATCAAATTACGTCTCAAATGGTAAGCACGCATACATATCAAACAATAACAAAAATGGTCTTATATGTTATGTTAATCATCAATTTTTCTTCGTATATCAGTCATATACTCGTATTTTTATTCAGTTACATACTATGTCATCATCATAAAACAGTTTGAAAGAACACATCGAAATGTGCTAATCTAGGAAAAATATAAATTGCTATAATTTGCTTTTATAGAAAAGAAGAAACATTTATGGTTACTATGGAGCAAAATTAATAAAAAAACAACGAAGGAACAAAGTGAACATTTCTCTACCATTTCTATGGCTTCAAAAAACAGACTTTGAAAGCAGAATCTACCTGTTGTAGTTCCTGCGGTTCGAAATTGTTCTCTTTATCTTCACTTTTTGTGTTGCGTGACCTTTCTAGTTGCTAGGCATATCAGACACCTACAATCGTACTCAACCAAAAGCTGATTTCCTATTTTCCCCCATTAATATATTTGAGTATATAGTAGATAATTAACACTAATTGAACCCAATTTACATATAAACTTACATAATTTGAGGATGTGATCAAAAGAGCAAACCCAATGAACATGTATATATATAGATGCTTCAAAAGAAGGGCATCACTCTTGTTGGGAGTCTTGATGAAGACATTTTTATTGAAGAGTTTCATACCCATTGTGAAACTTCTTGGTTTATATAAACATTAGTCTTTGTTTAAAGACAAATACGGAATACCTTGTAATCGAGGGGGAAAAATATTGTTCATTATATGTTGTGATATATAGGAAAACCTTTTCGGAGAAAATTTTGTGGATAAGCTTTGCATAGTGAGTGGAGTTTTTGCAATAAGCTAACAATAGAATTTTGGAAGAAGTCATTGACCCCACATACCCAATATCTTTAGAATTTGCAGAAGACCACCACTGTATCTATATATTCCCTAATGACAGAAGATTAAGATTTCATTTATGTTAGGGTTGACTTTGCTCTGAACTTTCAATTTGGGTTCCTAAATCAATTGGGGGTCGACCAAGATTTCAGACATCAAAGTCTTCTCAACTATGAGATCAAGTTCTAGGATTTGCGCTCTCTTACATAAATATATTTGCACGTTATGTTTGAATTAAGCAGTGACGTTTATAGTAAAGAGGAGTAAAATTTAAGTTTTGACTTTTTTAAAATTTAATTTAATATTTGTCCTTTAAAATGAGTTTAAAGCGTGAAAAAGCTAATGAGAATAGGTGGAAAATTTTAGCTTGAGCTAAAGAACAGGTCCTGTGAGTATTGTTGTTATTTAAGGGATAGTTAGTTGAGGATTCTGAAATTTGAAAATGTATTTGCGTAGAAGATAGCTGAGGAAAAGTGAGAGAACAGTTGGATAGAATGGAAAAGAAGCAATAGAAGAAATTAGAGGTCGGGTAGTTATTAATGTTAGAAATTATTCTATTTTCAGCTTAATTAATTGATATTTTATTTTATTTAAAATATTAGTTAGATGTATAGTCTAATTATATCTGTAAATTAATAGTAACTAATTTGATTTTGATTGAACTTTATAATTGAATATTTAGAACAATTACTATACAATAATGTAAATAAGGAAATGGATGGACCTCCACGTGAACATTATGTATGACTGTATGTAATTTGTTTTTTTCTAAAACATAATTTTTAATTAAGGTATTTTAGGTTCAACTTATGATATGATTAAGAAATTAAAAAATTCCAACAATTAAATGTTGAAACTCGAAACAATCACAATGGAGGGATTCCCCACCTTCGTTTGTGCCTTCTGTTGTACCTTACAAATTACTTTTTCATAACATGTATCAACTTAGGCCTCTATTGTGAGAATTTCTTCTCTAAAACTAATTACAGAGCGTGAGAGAGGGAGAAAAAGAATTAAACTTGAATCTTAAATTGAATAATTAAATCATAACAAAACTGACATTGAAGGGAGAAGCATGTTATGAATGCCTCTCTCAAAATTGCTAAGGCTACAACAAATCACATCACTAATTTCTCTACATTTGTTATCCTTACAAACATCCCCACTTTTTCTTCTTCTTTTTCTACCTTCATCATCATCACTCTCTCTGAACGTGATCCAATTCTCATCATCCACTTCCCAATTGGGTTCCCCTGAAAATTCAGACAACCCTCTGATCCTATCATCACCAAACCTCGTTTCCATCAAATCCCCATGGATTTCTGATTCCCCCACAGAAACACAACTCCAAAATCTCTGCTCAAGTATGCTTGTGGGTGAGCTTGAATTCGATTCTTCAATTCCTTCCCCTTTGGATTTCGACCCAACAAATGGATGTTTTACCAATTCATTTGCCGTCCATCTCTCTTCCGGATTCCTCCTTAAACACTTCTCCAAGAAATCCTTTGCTTCCTCCGGTAAAAACCCCGGAATCTCCGGCGACTCGCCAGAATACGCAATCCGGTGAAGAACCGAGAAAGGCTCCGCCACATTCCGCCACGGCGATTTCCCAGAAGCCATTTCGATCACAGTACACCCAAGTGCCCATATATCACAAGCATACCCCTGTTTTTCCCCACGCGCCACCTCCGGCGCCATATACATCGGCGTGCCGCTGATCGGCGCCGCCGTCTCCTTGACCCGTTTCGCGCATCCAAAGTCCGAAATCTTCGCTCCGTTTTCACCAACGAGTATGTTGGTGCTCTTAATGTCACAATGCACAATCCCATTTGAATGCAAATACTGTAACCCCTTCAAAATCTGGCGCGTGAAGGAAGCGATGATCGGCGCGTGGAGGTATCCACCGTGCCGGCGAATTTCTTGAAGGAGTGTGCCAAATGGCATATACTCCAAGAAGAGATTGTAAAAGAGCTTGTTTTGCTCTTTAGTGATGTCGCAACCTTTGTAGGTAACTATGAAAGGAGAGGACAAAGAAGAAAGGAGTCTCTGTTCTCTCTGCAATAACTCCGACCGGGATAGCTCCGATGACTTGACGGCAAAGACGTGGCCGGAGACGGAGGAGGTGGCGACGGAGACGGTGGCGGAGGAGCCGTGGCCTAACATGTGGCCTCTGCTCCATTCCATATTGGTGTGAAAGAAAAGACTCTGTTTTCGCTGTGAAGTGAATTGGAGTTGATTATGAATATGATCATGAGTGAGTCTCTCTTATATATATAAATGGAAACAGAGACAGACACATCGTTTGAACATTCGTTTCAAAAGGAAAGGTTATTTTATTTATTTATTTATTTGTTTGTTTGTTTATTACTATTTTGTTTTTGTTTTTCTATTGGTTGGTTATATGGTTGGCGCGCTCTCTCTCTCTAGCTATTTTTTTCTCTCTCTCTCTAGAGTTAATGACAATGCCTTCAACGGCAGTCCTCAACGTGTCAAAATTTGCATGGTCTTTGACGGCATCAGGTAGCCTAGTCGGCAATGGTTTGCTGATGTCAACTGACACGTGGCATTTGGGAAGGGTCTTACTGATCTTAACAGAAAATAAAGCAATATAAAAAAAAACCATAGTAGAGATTATGCTTAAGTCTCTGTCTTCCAAAATTTTTTGATGGATTCTTAATCAAAAGCAATTGATTAATTTAACATGTTTGGATTTGATGAGTTGAATATTTAATTGTTTGTACGAGTGTGAAAACTGGTTAGGTTTCGATGAGTGGTTTGAAGGGAGAGAGGTAGGAGTTTGGATGAGTTAGCTCAAGTGGATGATCAAAACAATATTCTTTGTTTTGTATCATACTTTTTTGAAATTAAATTTGGGATTTTAAGACCAATGTATATGTAACTAATAACCACCAAAACGGTTGAATTTTAGTATCAAATTTCATTTTTTAAAATTTCTTCAATGGCACGAGAGTTGAACTTAATTAGGTAACGGTATGTAATTATGTATGTATATGTATGTACTGTGAAGTGTGAACATACAAGTTTGACAAATTAAAAGTCTTGTATGAATGAGAATTTGTACAAGTCAATCGGTGCAGGTACACTGTTAAAAGTCAGTGAACCCATATGACAAATTTTTTTTTTGGATTAATTATGCTATATTTTTTAATGATCTATAAGTGTCAATGTTTACATTTCATATGTTCTTCCCACTTTCTCTTAATTGGTCCAATTTGGATTTTGAATCATATGCAAATAGTACTTTCTGTTGACATTGACTTAATTAATTTCTCTTAATTGATCCAATCGAAGCATCTTTCACAGCTCTTCCTCGTGCCATTCTCTGATTAGTAAAATCCATTTTTGCTTTCCAGGTCGTCGTTGATTTGGGAGGATATCATTTCTGGTAAGGGAAATGGATATTTTGTAGCATCTCAAAAACTTTTTATCATATTTACCCAAAAAAACAAAAACTTTTTATTATAAAATCTTTAAAATTTATTAAAACTTATATCTATATCTATATTTTACTTATTTAATGTATTTATTTAACCAATGCTTTGTTAAGAAAGCAAAAAATAGTTTTGAAAATATAAAAATTAAGAAAAACATAATTAACATTTTTAATGTGCATTAACTTTAATTTCTCTTATTTCTGAATGACAAAAATAATCTTACTCTTATATTATTTTCTTTTAATTTTTTGTTTAGACAAAAGTACTCTTGGTACCCCCAAAGTATGCGGTCATTTTCAGTTATATGTTCAAAGTTTTCTTTTTGTTAATTGTGCCTCCAAAGTATGTAGTCAGTTTCAGTTATACTTCTAAAGTTTTTTCAATCAATTATACTTCTAATATTTTCTTTCTTGTATCAATTGTACCCCTAATCTTTTATTTTTTGTTTCATTTGTACCCGAAATTGAAGGGTATTTGAGGTACAATTGACTTAAATGTAAAATATAGAGTATAATTGACTAAAATAATTTTGGGGGTATAATTGAAACTAACCTCATCCTTTGAAGGTATAGTTGCTCCAAAAAACATTTTGGGGTACAACTAAAAATGACAGTATACTTTAAGGGTACTAATAGTATTTTTGCCTTTTGTTTTTAGTTTTTATTTATGCATTTAAGAGTTTTATTTGTTAGATAAAATATTATTTCAATTTTTTTGTTATTTACATAATATAATAATTAGTTAATGAAAAATAATATACGAAAAAAATAATAATTTTTACTTTTGGACTAGGAACATTGAATGTGCTCAATTGGAATGGCGGAAATCATTTACCGTAGATAGTTTTTCATCAATTAATTGTTATATTATTTAAAAAACAAAAAAAAATATTATTTTATCTAACAAATAAAATTCTTAAACAAATAAAAAAATATATAAAATATGATATGACTAGGGTTATTTTTATCATTAAAGAATGAAAAGGATTTAGAGTTAATAATACTCATTAAGAAATTTAATTATATATTTTTTTCTGTCTTTTTATATTTTCAAAGTTATTTTTTTCGTGAAACATAATTCATTAAAAAACAAAGCAAAGCCAAACACATTACAAACAAAAACACAACAAAATAATCCAATTTCGTCCTAGCTAGCATCAACAACACTAGACAAAACATCAGCTAACGGAGGTGGGGGTTTGCAACCCAGGACCCATCTTCGTGTCAAACAAATTGGCAAGACAATCAGCTGCCAAGTTAACGGATCTAGAGATCCAACTAAAACTATAACCATCTAAAGAACTGAAAACACAAAAAAAAAAAATCAGACCAGTTCGACGCCGTGGGATCTTAGATCCAGAACGCTGTCGCCACAAACCCCGTCACAGAAAACATACGGACACGAGCAGAGAGCATACATATTTGGGAAAGACAACCGCCGAAAACCACCTAAACTTGAAAACCACCGCCGCAGAAGACCCACAAAAAAGAGCATCGCCGCAAAAGGCCAAAGTTGGGAGGCGCCGCCAATAACCCTAATATGAAATAGAATGAAGATGTGGTCAAGATTGATTTTTGTGAAGATCTTAATAACTGCTTTTACTGCAAACCTTCGTTTAATTAATCGTAAGCAATTTGCATCGGAGTATACATAAGAGATACTTGAAGTCTTGAACATACGCGCGAGTAGTGAAATCAAGATTGATTTTTGTGAAAATGAATGTGCCACGTACTTGAATATATGGAATGAATTAGATAGTAGGTGAAAATGTGGAGGCCCAAAAGTACCAAATAGCAAATTATACTTGTTGTTCACTTCTAGAAACTCATCCCATTTAATCTCCCAAGTAAAGTAATCATATTAGTATTAATTTGACGTGGGCACAAACGTGAAGTGACCTCATTTTTAAGTGGTTCTTTTTCCTATTCATTCTCAATTTCTTTCTTTTCTACCGTCACATATCCCGCAAGATATCATTGGATGATTGTGAATTTGCCACACCTTTTTCATCAATGAAATCATTATCACACTGTATATCATTTCAATGACCTATCTAAAATTATTATTTTGAAAGATACCACATTAATTCAATATAAATAATTAAAGTAATTTATGTAAATCTAATTTATAGGCTCAATCAATATTGTTATGCAATATTTTTAAGAAAATGATTTTACGTGAAGATATATGTGTACATTGATTAGTTTAATTTCATTCTATATACTCTGTCATTCAGTGACGGAGCCAGAAATGTTAACAGGGGGGTCAGAAATTTTTTTTTAACACTAAAGAGGGGCCGTTGAGATTATAATACATACAATTAAATTATATTAAGACTAATTTGTAGTAATTATTGAAATTGGAGGGGGGCCGTGGCCCCCACCAGCCCCCTATCTTCGTGCTGTCATCTACATTACTATACACACAAAAATAATTAAGAGGTATTGAAAACTTAAACTAATGAATAATTATATGAGATAATTGAAGTGAAGTGAAGTGTGAAGATGTGGTTTTTGACAATGACCACACTCTTTAACTTAACGAAATCTATGATTGCTTTGATTGTTTGGAAACATAGGTGTCGTGTCCAATCTTAAGCGTAAAATAAACGTTAAGTAACACCCAGGCATAAATAATATATCTATATATATATATATACATGCATGGAGAAACATAACATAATAATCTAATTAAATATAGGTTATATTATTATTATTCTATATATGAAGCATATGCACCTAATTAATAATTTGGAAAAGCGAGGCATCGGACGTGTTTGGTGGTGTGGAATAGAAGTTATAATTAAAGGGAGGAAACAGAAGGTAAGGAAAAAAAAAAAAAGAATCATATGCATAACTGATCGCAAAAAAGCATCAAATCAAATAGAGACATTTGAGATAAAGATATTATATATGGTATATATGTGAATAATTAATGGGGAGGTTGAGACTTGAGGCATATATGAGATTGTTGGGTTGGGTTAAGTTTGCATCATTAAATTTACACATTTTCAACAATTACCCACTAACGGTCTAGCTACTAGTGTTCATTACTGTAGAGTTAGTTCGGTTAGTAGTACCTAATAAGTAATTAGAAAACTTGCTTTAAATAACGATGAATTGAAGATCATAGGCTTCGGTCACACGCAACTCACGTGGTCCTCTTCGATCGTTTTGCGTACATGTGAAAAGAAGAACAATATGTGGGGTCCATTTTCACCACACGTGTGGATCGGGAAGCATAAAGACTAATTAAGGAGCACGTTTTATTTGTGTATGTGGTTATGAAAATCACAACGTTTCCTTCTAATATATATATATATTGATCTTGATATCTTGATGTGTTTGGTGCACCATACACGCTACGTACGTATACACTAATACTAGTAGTAAAATTAATAGAAAAACCCGATTCTATTGCCTCTTAAACCATCGTCGATACTTCTCCTTTTAGAATTCAAGATATTACCACATGATATTCTTCGATATTCAGGGATTTCATGATAAAAATATCTCATATATGAATACCATTTCAATAACTCTTCTCATTTAATATTCTTTTGTTTACTACTTTTGTTTTTCAATTCCACCGACTCGATCTGTATGATATATTCATTAGGCTAATTGAGAACTTTCTCTTGATCAGATTTGATACTTGTGTGGTTTTTCTAGTAAAACTGTTCTATATTGAAAATTGAAATACGCACACTCTTCTAAACAATGCACGTGTGATCAAATGGGAGTATGACTTGGATTGTGAGAATTTCAAATTGCAATCAAAGAAAATTTATTATTTGATTTTTGAATTTATAGCAAGTCAATAATTAAATAATACAATTTAATTTTGATCTTTGAAATATCACAATTGTTAAAAGATTTAGATGGATGATTTTGTATTTTTAAGCTTTAAATTTGTATAATTGAACAATCGATCCTAAAACTTCTCATTCGTGAGAGTTTTTCTGAGTGAAACTTTAGGTCGCCGTTATCTCAGTGACGGTTGCCTTCCCTCTGGTTATAGAGTTTTGTGGTGACGACGTTCTAGATCAGGGCTCCCACAAGGCGTTCTGTAGCGGCGAATCTGGACTAGGAATTCTACGACGGCTTCTGGCTTCCACAACGACTTCCTGGTTTGGTCTTGATTTTTGGTTGCTCTTCCATGATGTCGTTTCATTTTATTATTGTTGCTTTGAGTTTGTTTATGTCTTTTTTTAGAACAACTATTGAGGTTGTCTGCCTTCCTTTTTGGAAGGGTTTGTCTCTTTTAGATGACTTTATTTATGTTTCCTGTTTTTTAGATGGTTGTAGCTTTAGTTGAATCCCTAGATTCGCTAACTTGACAGTTGATTGTTTTGCCAATTTGTCTAAAACAAGGATGAGTCCTCATGGATGGGTTGTAAACCTCCCACCTTCGTCAGTTGATATCCTGTCTAGTGTTGCTCTTTATGCTAGGGAGGGATTGACTATTTTTACTTTGTTTTTCTTTGTATTGTGCTTAGCTTTGCCTTGCTTTTGAATGAATTATATTTTAGGCAAAAGAAAAAGCTTTAAATTTGTGTTTTTTTAATCTCTAAATCTATATTTTTTTTGTTATTAAAGTTCACAACATCATTGAAAATTATAATTTTTCAAGAATTGATTCTTTTATTTTAATTATTCAGGGATTAGTTTGTTAACAAGGTATAAATTAAGGGATAAAAAATAGATTTTCTCCTTGCAATTTAGTAATAATTATTTAGTATTGAAGGGATCAAGTATACAAAGGAAAAACAAAGCTGAAAATGATTAAATAATAGAATCGTGAAAGTGAGGGAAAAGAATAATAGAATATAGATCAGAGAAGGAGTTGATTAATTAGGAGTTTTCTATTAGTTTGGTGTGGAGGAAATGGGAAAGGGAGAAAATTTAATTAGTTGGATAGGGTTGGCTGTAGCCGACAATTAAAATGAGTAGATTGAGAATGACATTTTAGTGGCGCCGCTACTATTATTTAAGCAAACATCAAAACCCACAACATTAGAGTTTTATTAAATCTCAAATTATTAAAATATACACCTAAAATGAAATATATATATATGATTAGTGACATGTTATTTATCAATCAATAGCACTAAACGAAGTTGAATTGCATTTAATACGTTCTCGGCTCATAATGGACAAGAAATGAGTGAGTCTAAAAGTCTAATCCCCTGACATTAACCAAATCATCTTTCCAATAGTAAACACATATACTGCATATCCTACAAACATCATTCTTGTGAATGTGACAAAATTAATAATGTCAAATGTGCACTCACTCAAATAAATATTTCCAAGTTCACAAAATACTTATAGAGCTTTACGAAAGAACAAACTCTTTTTGCAGCCATTGGAGACAAACCAGTCAGCGTACCACAATATATATCATCATGTAAAGGCTAATTACAACACTTCTACTCAAAACTCTATCATTTTTCTTAATTAGTCAAATCGCTATCCTGCTTCATTGATAGTATTAGACGATAACTTTATGGAAAGAAATTACTAGAATTAGAAAACGTAGTTTTTGTACATATATATATGATAAAAATATTTCTATATACACATGCAAGCCAATTCATACTTCAGTGTCTAAAGGTTTGCACATTTTTACAAGCCTTAATTCCTCACATATGGTCAGTTTTGGTAAGAGAGGCCAAATTTCAACGAAGCTGCAAGCTTATGCAGTATCATATTAGGCTGATTCAGCAAATCCAACTCTCATATTTCCATAATCAAACACCGTGTGATACCGACCCATGAAAATGTCCCCAAGAATCCTGTGTTTCAGAATCAAAATCAGAGTTTAAGGCTTCATCTAAGAACTTATATTTATGAGATGAAACAAGAGCAGAATGTGAAACAGAAAGTAAATAGCTATATGATTAAATGACAATAGTACCAGAGAGGCCCGCGAGGAGGAGCTATGTCTAAAGCAGTAAACCCACTAATGCATTGTGCTGCTGCTCCCGTTCCCATTTTGAGGATATACTAATTCATCATGTAAACAACATTCATAAAAATGTTGCACAAAATAAGAAAAATTCAAAACCAAGTGGGAAAATTCTGTGCTACCCATAATTTAGTAATGTACTAATTAGTGTGTTCTGCTTAATTAGCACTGATATTGATTGATCAGACATTTCTAGTCAAGTGACCAAAATGTCATATCTGATACATATGACAGCAAAAGAAAAGATACAATTGATTATCATACTTTATGGTAAAGAATAGGCCCTTCAACACATATTATACTAAGTCTATCTAATCCTAAACTTATGTTATTAGCAAGAGAAGAATTTAAAGTACTATACCTGTTGTGGTGAGAGGTCAAAGACTGTACCACCAATAGTGAATGAGATGTTAGGCATGGCAGATAGGCTTCCACAATCAACTGCTGATTCTCCATTTGGGCTGGGGAACTTGTCACAGAGCTGCATATGAGAGAGACTCAGATTTCTTCTAGGACATTGATTTTCCGGGATACATAGAAAACAAGAGATATTTTTTTTACCTGATTGACATAGTCTAGGATCTGGTCTTCTGTATCATTTAGTTTCACCCTATTTTTTATCCATGTCACTGCCATCTCACAAGCAGTGCATCCGGCATCACTACCACTTTCAGATTTCTTCTCTACCACGCTTTCAATGCCAGCACTGTACAAATATTATCAAAGAGATTCAAACTTGAGTAATTTTAATTTATTGTAACCTCTATCTAATATGTTACTCATCTATATGCATTATGCAGCCATTTGTCCACAACATGCTAGGTTGATTCTGACCTTACACCACGAGTCCCGTCAAAAGTGCAAAATCCAATTTGAGAGCAAATCTGTTGTGGGAGAGCCTACAGAGGAAACAGACGCAAAAGCATATAAGCATGTTACTAAGATTTAATCAGAAAAACAAAGCAGATCATATGATACCTCGTTTACCAGCATATCCAATATGGTTTTTCCATATTGGGCAACTAGTTGCTTGCACTCTTGGCTCACTACTCCTGCTGCTCCAATTGCATGATTAATCTGAGCAATTACTACCTGCAAATACAATAAATATATGGAAGCTGAATCAATTGCTTGCCATTTCAATTCAGAAACTAATATATATAACACTCCAAAATTTGTCACAATAACCAGAAACTTCTTTGTTGCAACTGCTTATTCCCAAAAAGTTTATTGATGAGACAAACAAATGAGCTTCTACAGGAACTTCAAATCAGATAAACATAGTAGCAAATAGTACAAATTTACAATGGCTTTAAAATAAAACAGATAAATTTGGTTTTGTTCTATTTAACAAAATGAAAGGGATTAGTTTTCATACCGTTGGACCTGCTAGTAAAGAGGTTCCAGAATCAGCAATTGCAGAGCAACCACCAGTACACAGTCCTGAGAAAAAGAAAAAAAAAAAAGAAATTAATTTATGAATGACTATATAACTAGCCAGTCCATGATAGACAAATAGACTGTGACAATAATGAATTGAGATGTAAGTGTGAAAGGACTAAGGAGTATGTTCAATTAAAAAGTGCATGTATGACATACTGATATGTTTACATATCATTGATGATTGAATTTATCTACCCGAGAAATTTGTCCAAAACTATAAAAGTATGGTGAGTTATGAATACCAGTTGTTTCGCTGCCAATAAGGATATCTCCCATTTCAAACTGCAATTCAATGGGAAAATGTTAAGAGAGGAAATGTGAAACATATAGCTTGATGAAAAAGATGCTTGAAGTTTTGTTATGGAAGAACCTGCCAATAGCCTTTCTGGGTGACTGGAGCGTATGTGTGCTCACCCTTGTAGTGATTTGGATCAACTCCACCAAATACAATCTCACCACCTTCTTTACCTTCAACATTGCGATTCAACCAAAATGAAAACACCGGTTCTTTCAGAAGACTTTGACCCAGCATATTATACCTTTTAGTATCACAAACAAAGCCAAGTTTAGTTTCTATCAGGACAGAAATGAAGAAACAATAGTCAACAACACTGTCATAACTCATATCGTAAAAGGATGTAGAAACTGAGATGCTCAATAAGGTTTTCAGGTAATTTCATCATGTGGAATTCAAACATCAACTGAATAGTCCTCATCATGTTACTAGCAAGCGTCCACTGAAAAATTCTTAGGTAGACTAGTTTACAAAAGATGGATTCTATTGGTAAGTTCATTCATGGTTAGTTTAATCAATAATAATTTTTAGAGTGAATCTACTTAAGAACTTCTCCATGTACCAACTTACCAGACAGGAGCAGCATTCCCAACAGAGATCTCTTGAAATCCTAGGCCAAGAATGCCATCAAACTTAGCAGCCAAGAATGTGATGCTAGCCTCTCTGGTTGCCTCAATAAAATCCTAAATCCAGGTAGATATCATAAAGACTGAATCAAGGAGTACTAAAGTAATATATTACAGCTAAAGGGCCCATTAAGCAGATAAATTTTACCTGTTTTTTAACAACCAAATCACCAAGTCTGACATGATCCTGGCTAAAGAAACCTGAAATTGCTCCTGTTCCATACTGGATCTGTGCAGATGTGCCTTCATTCCAAAAAAAGAAAAGAAAAGTAGATCAATGAACTCATCTAGGAACTTGCTAGTTAGTCTTGTCTCCAGTAAAATTAACAGTTTAAGCTGAATTTTCTATTTTACTGGTCGCGCTCACAATCAGAGTATAAAATAAACAATACAGTAATGAATACTATATATAATCATGATTTTTTTTTCTTTTCTTTTTCTTCCACACCCAAATGACTGGTTCTCCACAAAATAATTTGAATTCTTGTTGATTAGTTAAATCCAAACAAGCAAAAAGGAGTGTGTACCATTTTTCTTATAAGTTCTGGATTGGCTTGACTTATATCTTGAGTGCAAATAGCAAGCAGCCTACACAGACAAGAAATCATAAGCTTTTCTTCTGTCTAATGAATCCAAATGAAACAACAATATTGTCTACAAAAGTCTGAGGTTTTTTTACTAAACATGAGAAGACTTACAGAGAAGTAACATTTAGAAGAAGGCACCCAAAGATTGGAACTTCCTGTGTCAAATATGACAGTAAATTTCTGAGGAGGACTTCCAATACCAATCTCACCAAAATACTGTGCATTTAAATAGTTCTTCAACCCAATAATACTGGTGTCCTCAGAACTCCCATAACCTCCATAAGAATGATCATATCTTACAAGAGTGCCTACAACTATCCGTCCTTCTTCAGATTCAATATCTTTGCCAAGCAGATTGCTTTGATCCAATTTATTCTTTTTCAATCCAATTCTGATTAAACCATTACTGGTTTCTGTGGCAACCACGGCCTCAGAGTAGAGAAGTAACAAGACAAGACCAAACAAAGAGCTGTATTTGGAGACCATTTTTGAGTGCTCTGGAATGGATAAAGCATATATATCATAAGCAAATAATCCTTAATCAGAAAGTCAGAATACATTGAAAAATTACTTAAACACACTTGAACAAGGTGGTAATCGATTAGAACAAGAACAACATACACAACAAGTACCTAAAAAGTTTAATTCTAAATAGAGCAAGAATTTACAGAAGAAAACAAAAGAATGAAGAATTAAGTTGTGTTGAGTGAAGTCACTCACCTTGGTAGTCACAAGGGAAAGCTGGAATGGAACAGCGGCTACCAAAAAAGAGGTATAAGCAAATTTGTTTGGTAATGCTGATACTTCTTGTTACCAACGATATCAACTACCAGTCCTATATGTGCTGATCCACCCTTCAGTCTAACTTACTAATTGAGATTTTTTCGTTTTTTGGATCAACTATACTAATTGGAATCCTACTGCAAAGTGTTATGCTGTCATATAATTATTGTTTGGTATTTATTTTGTGTTATTGGGCCTCTCACTGTGGTGTTGAAAGTTAAGTAATAAGAGTGGGCTTTATTCCCTAGGCCCCTAGTAGAAACAAATGTAGTCAGTAATGCAAAAAACATGAATAAAGGGGATTTAATGAAATTGAAAGTGTCAATTCAAATTAGATACAATGATAAATATTTTCATCGTATTGGAGGGGATTGTGGTTTTCCAAAGTATATGAATAGTGATCAAGATGCATATTTTTTTAAAACCATATCCACTTCTACTTATGTCTTTCATGTATAACATTCATGATATTTAAGAAATTGAAGAAATTTTTATGTCCCCATCTCCGTATTGTAATGTATTCTATGAGTTCTTTAGTATTTAATAGCACTAATGAATAAAGAAAATGATGGTCATTTATGTATCATTTAGTGGCTTGGTAAGCAGTACTCTATATAAACTTATTAATACCCTCAATGTCTGTGATTATTTCTTTTTTGTTTTGCCTATTTTCAATATCTGACAAAGAAAGATATTATTATTAGTCTAAAATTTACAGTAAGAAATAAGACTTAAACAGGGAGTTATATTATAAATTTCTCTGAATTCCAGCTTCAGGAAGATATAAGATATATATAGTTAAAGTGATACATTGGATTTTTAAAAATTAAAAATGATGGAAGACTCGTGGAGGAGAGCAAACATTATAATCTTTGGTCATGATTTGTGAATTCTTGAAGAGCAAGATTAGGAGACCAAGTTATGACGCAAGTAACGTAGGAGTCAGAAGCAGCATGTATTGAGCTGGTCAATTAGGCATATATATCACATTCTTTCAGGTATCCACAAAAAAAAAAAANCTTAGTTGTTATTTCGGTTCTACTTACAGCTGTACAGCTTCATGTATATAAAGTACAAATTAATTAATGAAGATAACACTTTACCCATTTACATATCAGAATTTTATCATGGTATCAGAGCACACTCTCTGATCTTTTCTCGTTTTCCGCTGAGTTTTTTTTTTCTCTCCATCTTCATCTTTCATTTCTGATTCTTTCTCTTACATTTGCCATGGCTACTACCTTATCATCTTCTTCTTCTTCTACTGTGGAGAAGACTTCTGATGATTCTTCTACTTCGATGGTTTCGTTTGCTCGTCAGGATCCTCTGTTCCTTCATCCGTCGGACAATCCAGGCATGCAACTTGTGTCTAACCATCTTACATTGTCTAATTACCTGATTTGGAGTCGTTCCATGAGGATCGCACTCAAGGCGAAGAATAAGCTCAGTTTCATCGATGGTTCATGCTCGCAACCCTCAGATCCAGACTCTGCTTCTTTTGCTCACTGGTCGTTCGTTGATTCCATGGTAACATCCTGGATCTTAAACTCTATGACTAAAGATATCTCTGAAGCATATGTTTATGCTACTTCTGCTCATAATCTTTGGACTGATTTAGAACAGAAGTTTGGTGAAACTGATAGACCTAGGGTTTTTCATTTGAGAAAAGAATTGCACTCTGTTGAGCAGGGTACTGATTCAATTGCTGCTTATTCTAATCGTCTGAAGAAGGTCTGGGATGAATTGCAATGTTTAGAACCTTTGCCTAAGTGTATTTGTAATAATTGTACATGTGGTGCTGCTAAAAAATTAGATGAAATGTCTGCTTCATGGCTTGTATTACAGTTTCTTGGTGGTCTTAGTTCTGCTTATGATCAAGTAGTTAATAATGTGTTATTGCTTGATCCTTTACCACCATTTAATAAGGTGTATTCTATGGTAGCTCGTATAGAGAAGCAGTTATTTGTTTCTGCTCTTAGTGCTAAGACTGTTGATGCTAGTGTACTGTTAGCAAAGTCTTCTGATGTCTCTAAGTCCTCTGCATCGAAGCCTCCTCAGAAGAAGAAGGATTCAACTAAGAAAGAAGATCGGTTCTGTGTTTTTTGTTCCAAGACTGGTCACTTTGAGGATACTTGCTTTAAGAAGCATGGTATTCCAGATTGGTATAAAGAGAAATATCCTAAGGATAAGAAATCAGTAGTTAATGCTGCGTTACTTGATTCTGATGTTCTTGTTTCATCTTCTGGAGCTAGTTCTAGTTCTGCAAGTATTGCAGATTTAGTGCAGCAGGAGGTGAGGAGGCTCATCAAGCAGAAATCGGTTGTGACTGATGATACTCCTATTAGTGCTGCATATTTTGCAGATTTTGCAGGTACCTTTTCTACTCTTAGAATTTCTGATGCACACTCACGTTGGATAATAGATTCTGGTGCTTCTAGTCATGTGTGTGGTTCTTTGTCTTTGCTTTCTAATATTTCTTCTCCTAAGCATCGACATACAGTTCAGTTGCCTGATGGTTCTGTTAAAGAAGTGAAATATATTGGTACAGCTGTTCTGAAACCAGATTTGATATTAACTGATGTGTTGTACATTCCTGCTTTCAAGTATAATTTGCTGTCAGTTAGTCGGTTGTTAGCTTCTTCTGCTCTTCAAGTACTGTTTTACCAAGACAAGTGTCTTGTGCAGGACCAGTTGAGTAAGGCTGTGGTTGCAACTGGTGTTGCAGAGAAGCATCTATATGTTTTGGAGAGTTCATGTTCACAGACTCATACTTCTTTGTCTGTTTCTCATTTTTCTAATAATGTTGCCAATTCAGATGATGTAATTTGGCATTGTCGTTTAGGACACCCATCTTCTGTTGTTTTGGATCATTTACCTTTCGTTTGTAAAGCTTCTAGTCATACTTGTACTGTTTGTCATGAAGCTAAACAAACCAGAGTTTCTTTCCCTATCAGTACATCTCAGTCTTCTGCTGTTTTTGAACTCATTCATGTTGATATTTGGGGTCCTATTAAGGAAGCTTCTTATTCTGGTGCTCATTACATGTTGACAATTGTTGATGATTTTTCTAGAGCTATATGGATTTATTTGATGATTGACAAAAGCCAAGTTGTTTCATTATTACAAACTTTCTTTGCTTATGACAAGAATCATTTTAATAAATCAATTAAGAATGTTCGTTCTGATAATGGTGGTGAGTTTTTAAGTCATCAGTGCAAGAATTTGTTTGCTTTTCTTGCAATTCTGCATCAGTTGAGCTGTCCTTACACTCCTCAACAGAATGGGAGAGTGGAAAGGAAGCATCATCACTTGGTACAAGTTGCTAGGGCATTACTTTTAATTCTGGATTACCAATTACTTTTTGGAGAGAAGCTTTATTGACTGCAGCATATCTTATAAATAAATTGCTTACCAAAGTTTTAAATTGGAAGTGTCCATTTGAAGTCCTTACTGGCAGTACTCCTTCATATAGTTCTTTGCGTGTCTTTGGGTGTTTGTGTTATGTTACAAACACTAATCCTCATAAAAAGAAATTTGATACTCGAGCTTCAAAAGGTGTCTTTGTTGGTTTTGCACCTTTTCAGAAAGGATATAAGGTTTTTTTACTTGATTCTCAGAAAATCATTCATTCTCGTGATGTTATTTTCTATGAATCTGAGTTTCCTTTTAAATCTACTCCTCTTTCTCCTACTAAATCTCCTCCTGTTTCTTTATTTCCTTCCTTTGATGATTCCTATTCTTATCCTGATTTTTCTTCCTCAGATATTCCTGTTCCCATTGCTTCAAATACTTCTCCATCTCCAAATACTTCTGCCATTATTCCAGATTCTTCTTCTAATCCTCCTCCAACTTCTACTGCAGCCCTTATTCGAGTTAGCACTAGACAGAAAAAACCTCCTGGTTGGTTAACCGAATATGTCACTTGTAATATACCATCTTCTTCTTCATATACACCTTCTTCTTTTCCTTTTGTTCAGCCAAATTGTTTCTCTTCCAATTATATTCATTTCTTAGGTAATCTTACTGCCATTAAGGAACCTAATTCTTATTCTGAGGCTAGTAAATCTGATGCTTGGGTCACAGCTATGAATAATGAATTATTAGCTTTAGAACAGAATAATACTTGGGATTTAGTGGATCTTGCTCCTGGTAAAAAGGCAATTGGGTGTCGTTGGGTTTATAAAACTAAATTGAAGACTGATGGTACTATTGATAGATATAAAGCAAGGTTAGTTGCGAAGGGCTTTAACCAAGTTGAGGGTATAGACTACAATGACAGTTATTCCCCTGTAGCCAAGCATGTTACTGTCCGGTTGTTTTTAGCTTTGGCAGCTGCACAGAATTTATTGTTGCATCAATTGGATGTTAATAATGCTTTTTTGCATGGTTTTCTTGATGAAGATGTGTACATGACAGTTCCTCCTGGTTATTCTAAAGGTGTGTCTGACAAAGTTTGCAAGTTAAAACGAAGTCTCTATGGTCTTAAGCAGGCTTCAAGGCAATGAAACATTGAATTTACTTCTAAACTAAAGGCTATTGGTTTTCAGCAGTCTACTCATGATCCTTGTTTGTTTACTCGATCCAATTCTCTTGGTTTTATTGCCTTGTTGATATATGTTGATGATGTTTTGTTGGATAGTTCAAATATATCTTTGATTGCTGAAGTTAAATCATATTTGCACAAGGAATTTACTATTAAAGACCTTGGAGTTGCTAAATATTTTTTGGGTTTGGAGTTAGCTAGATCCAAAGAAGGGTTATATGTGAATCAACGCAAGTATACGCTGGATCTTATTTCAGATGCTGGTTTGAGTGGTGCAAAACCTTTGGAAGTTCCTATGGTTAAATGTTCGAAGTTATTAAGTACTGATGGTGTTCTATTTGCTGAGCCAGATAAGTATCGCAGATTAGTGGGACGTTTATTGTATTTGGGTTTCACAAGACCGGATATTGCTTATGCCACACAGACCCTTAGCCAATTTGTTCACTCTCCTTGTGAACATCATTGGCATGCTGCTCTTAATGTACTTCGGTATCTTAAATTACATCCTGCCAAGGGTTTGTTTTATCCTGCTAACAATTCTTTGCAGCTTACTGCTTATTCTGATGCAGATTGGGCAACATGTCCACTTACTCGACGATCTCTTACTGGATATTGTGTTTTTCTTGGCAAATCGTTGGTCTCTTGGAAAACTAAAAAACAGGTTACTGTTTCTCGTAGTTCTGCAGAAGCAGAATACCGGAGTTTATCTTCCACAGTCTGTGAATTGAGATGGATTTCTTTTATTTTAAAGGATCTTCATGTTTCTATATCTTCTCCAATTCCTTTATGGTGTGATAATCAGGCGGCTTTACATATTGTGGCTAATCCCATTTTTCATAAGCGTACTAAACATCTGGAAGTGGATTGTCATTTGGTTCGTGATCATTATAAGTCTGGTTTTGTTGCTCCAAAGTTTGTGGCTTCTACTTCTCAGATTGCTGATTTTTTCACTAAGCCACTGTCTACTGCAAAATTTACATATTTCCTTTCCAAGCTGAGTTTGTTTGATCCTTACCAATCTCAGCTTGAGGGGGGGATGAAGGAATGAGTAGTTAGTAGTTTCAGATTGGTTAATTAGTTCAGTTAGTCAGCAAGTTGTTAGAGTTAGTTTATTGAAATTACATTTGTACCCTTAGTTGTTATTTCGATTCTACTTACAGCTGTACAGCTTCATGTATATAAAGTACAGATTAATTAATGAAGATAACACTTTACCCATTTACATATCAGAATTTTATCAATATATATATTCAAAAGATTTGATAAGTCCAAACTCCAAACTAATAATTAATAGATGTACATGTAATCTATTTGTTTCACTCTTTAATTGATTTTTTAATATTTTTCTTTAAGTTATGCAATTGAAACTCAATCACTTTCAAGAGTACTGTGATGGCATAAGCGTAAAGCTCTGTAAAATTTTATACTTTTATTTATAGTTTTAAGTTTTAAAAATAATGGCTAGGCATATAATTTTAAAGGTAAATTAGATTGTACTATTATGTGTTTCATACAAAATGAAGTATGAACCTAATGATGATATGATCTGAGGTTGAAAAAAAACTAAATAAGAGTACAAGTGGGGTTTAGTTTTGTTTGTGTAAAGTCCAAACCACTATTGAATCAAATTGTCCAAAATAAGTAGATTTCAAATCAAATCAATTAAACCAAATTACNATTTTTTTTTTAATAATCCCTAAAGTGTCCCATGTGACTAATTATGGGCCATGTCTATTAGTGAAAGGCCCAAACTTGATGGTAGTGGGGCTGAAGGTATTAGACATGTTAGGGTTAGAGACCCTTCCCTTTACCTTCAGAAAAATAGAAAGCAGCCACCACATTTGAAAGAAGTGTGATAAGGGTTAGGGTTTCTCCACCATTAGAGAAACACTCAAGGAAGAAGGGTAGAGGGAAAGAAATAACTTCAAGGTTTGAAAGCTATGGATCAAGGTACACACATTCATCTACTCTTTAAGTTCTTGAGTATTAAAGCTTCATCTTACACTTGAATTGAAGATGTGTGTGACTGTGTGTGTTAGAGAGACTTTCCGTTACCTTGCGAGACAAGGTTAGCTTGTAAAGATGTCCAAGGAATGACATCCTCTTCAACCACTCCCACAGTTTTTGTTGACTGCCTTTAACTTCCCCCATTTTTCTATTGCCATTTCCTACACGTAACAACGTAACCTCTAATCTCATAATTATGTTCTTCCCTTCTCTTCGATCACTTCAGCTATTTACTTTCTCCCTCGCAAAATTACAAACACTACCAGTCCACGGTCCACCCACCACATAAAACATACATCTCATCACAAATCCACAACCTACTTCCACTCTTTTCCATAAACTACATTACAACTTATGCAAGTGTAACGGACTTGGATCCTCTGTTTCATTTGTGTGCATTTTCATACAACACATAGAGGAAATAATAATGAGATTCACACTTCTCTACTCTTTACACTACACAAAATGTACACAGCAGATGATTCACTCTCAACTCAACTGTAATCACTATACAATGATCCAAATAAATAATTAGTTAGTAACAACTTACAACAACAATCTTTATTAACAACATTTGAGTTTATTTTACAAATTCAGGACTTATTCAATTCTTTAAAGAAATAAAAAATATCAAATTGGCCTTGGGCCTCTGTTGTGAAGAAAATCAAACCTCACCAAATAGTTTTCGCCGAGTACTAACATGAGAAAGAATATAAACTCTATGATTGTCTAGCTAGTACACATCTTAATTCCGAACAAGGAAACTCAAGAGAAAGAAATCAAAACCTCTATAAGAGAGCTAATTATTTGGGGCTAGCTAGCGCAGCTAAGCTAACACAAGGGGAAAAAGAATTGAAATTAGTCTCCAAAAATTGCCGAAAAAGAAAAGTAAAGGTGTATATCTATATATATGTAGCAAAATTGAAGTGGCTAGTTGGGAGAGAAAGTAGAATGATTGGTAATGTTGGTGTTGGTTGTGTTTGCGCAGGTATTGTTTTCACTATTGTTGGCTGGCAGGATGGCATTATTCCCAATATTCCCATTATTATTATTATTATTATTATTATTATTATTATTATTATTATTATTACTCACACTGTTACCCACGCCTCCAACATTACCGGCAGCACCCATTATGGAAGTAATGGCGGCGGCCAGAGCCGCCGTGAAATTCGGGTCGGCCGCGATGGCGCTTGCGGCGGCGCCCATTTGCCACGCCTCCTTCTCTTTGGATTGGCTATGTAACTGAAGCGCGTGACCCAACACTTGACCCAAGCTCGTCTGATTCTGACCAAAAGGCAATTGAAATTGAAACTGAGGGTGGTGTTGGTCCGACGGCGCGTGAGGGTGCGCGTGGGTGTGAGTCAAGTCCAATGTAACAGTTGGAAATGGAGCCGAAGCTGAAATAGTGGCCATGCTGCTTGAAGCACAAGGAAGGAGGTTTCTTGTGAGGAAACTAGCGTTCATAACGCCGTCGGTGCTTGACATGGAACCCGATAAGAGCATCTTGGCGGCGGAGGAGGTGGCCTGAGCCATGCCCACGGCGGCAGGCGGCAGCGCGTGGCTGTGAGTGCCTTCGTAGGTAGTGACGAGAATGGTTCGGTCCTCTGCACAACGCTGGACTTGTTTTCTGACAGGGCAGCCGGTAGCCATGGTGCAGCGGTAATAAGCACGAGGACAAGGGTTCCCTTTTGCCATCTTTTGCCCATACTTCCGCCATTGGCATCCATCACTCATCTGTCAATTATATTAATTCGTTAATTAGTTTATTACACTTTTAATTTCTATTACAAATTGAATCTAATTCAAGGTCAAATGTTCAAATTCGTCCTAAATATTGTCACTTAGATTCGTTTTAGTCCTAAACTGTTGAATGTGGTCATATCTCTTGTTTCAAGTTCCAATATGATAAGTCCCGCTTTTGATGAGTACTTTCTTTAACCAGTTGGATCAGCAAACAAATGAGGTTAAATTGAACTTGAAAGTGAATTTGAGACCAATTTTTCATTATTTTTTTTTTATTTTTTGGGTCTCAAACTCACTTTTGAGTTTGATATAATCTCATTTGTTGATGTTCATAGCTGAAATGAGCGATCCACTTTCGTGACTCAATTTGACTTCGTTTCCTGACGGTTTCAACTAGATAGAAAAAGTACTCATAAAAAACAATATATAGCTCTAGACTCGTTACGTTCAAATTTGAAAAGAGAGAGATATGACCACACTTAGTAGTTTGAAATAAAAAAGAAACTAAATGGAAACATTTAAGACCAATTAAAACATTCTAAAACATTTAGGACCAAAATAAATTTAAGGGCATATATTTAGGACCAATTTAAACATTTCACCTTAATTAAATTTAAGCTAATATGCAACAAGGTTTCTTAAATTTTAGGTGGAGGGTAGAAAATTCCTCTAAATATCACAATTTGATAAATAACTTTCATGAGCTTTCATCTTTGTTAAATTAGTAGTATCCTTGCATTTTAAAATTTGACGGACAAATCACTTCAACTTTCAAATAATTTTTTGAGCAAACCCCCTTTTTGGTCCCTCAATTGTTACTGAGTCGAGGAATCGGTCCCTCAATTATGGGAAACTACAACTCAGTCCCTCAATTGTACAATCTCGTTTACGTTTTGGTTCCTCACGTCTGGTCCGTTAGTGATAGAGGTGTTAAGTGATGACGTGTCACCGTTATCTGCTTAGGTGGCCGTTAAATGCTTAGTTGAGGGACCAAATCCTCGACTCAGTAACAATTGAGGGACCAAAAAGGGGGTTTGCTCAAA
>QANZ01029154.1:10166-22268 GCA_003254925.1 Chamaecrista fasciculata | reverse complement strand
GTCCTAAGACATTTAACTATGTCTTAAATTGTGTCACCAAAGTGCCTCACGAATTAACCCTAATTCGTGTCCCAAAATTAGCATCTTGATCCTGCTCATGTGTGACCCAGCAGGCCTCACGTGAAGTTGGCAGCAAGTCATCTTATGACTCACAAGTCGTGAGCGGACTCTAGCAAGCCATCACGACTACCCAAAACACGGGAGTTATCGCTTTAACGACTTAACGATTTAACCTAAATACCACCTTGTCATAATTCCTATTGTCTCACGATATTTTGGTCATGGATCAGGCACGGGAATGTCATCCAAAATCCAAACCACAACTTTCTCGATTTCCTGAGTTAGTCCCAATTCCCAGCGTGGCCACGCATTTCTTGGACAGACTCATCGAGGGCGCCAGTTAAATATCTCTCATCTTAAATGAGGGACAAAATCCCATCTTGGTCAACCACATTCCTTTGCACGGTAATCAACCAAACCCGTACCTAGCCTGTATGGCTACCCTGCTACGGGTAACGTTGGACTAGGCCAAAGTTTGACAACTACAATGCCGGAATAGTCAAGACCTCAGGTCTAAGGCTATCGTGACAGGTGTACAGGAGAGGCTCGCTTATGACTAAACCCATGCAGGACTCTCCGGGTCGGTCCAGCAATTTGTAACCCTTACAAAATTGCACCATGACTCTCGAGAAGCATCTAGTGCATGTATCTCTATACACCGAGGTCATGCTGGTCTTAGTTCATTTACGTTCCCACGTGAATGATCGACCAAGGACAGTTTTAGATTAATTATCATATAATTAATCAAGGATTGTTATCATAGTAAACATACTAATAATATGATAACCATTAATTCATCTTCATAAATTAATTAATATGTTCAAAACATATTTATAAAATGATTGGCCCTAGGGCACAATCTCCAACAAACATACGAGCTTGTTTTGCCCTCTGGGCTTATTTTAAATAGGTCTAAGTGCACTTTTAGTCCCATAACTTTGGCTAAGGTTTCAATTTGGTCCCATAACTTTTTTTGTTGCACTTTTGGTCCCATATCTTTTACTCAAGTTGCAGATTTGGTCCTGTGTTACATTTTTGGTCCCATATCTTTGGTTCATGTTACATAATTGGTCCTATATTTTTTAGTTAAGTTGCAGAGTTGGTCCCATATCTTTGGGTCAGGTGCAAAATTGGTCTCATATATTTGGATCAAGTGGGACTGGCGTTGAAACTTTTTGCAAAGATATGGGACCAATTCTGCAACATGACCAAAAGATATGGGACCAAAAGTGATACGGGACCAAATCTGCAACTTTTTGCAAAGATATGGGACCAAAAGTGCAACAAAAAAAGTATTGGGACCAAACTGAAACCTGACTAAAAGTTATGGGACCAAAAGTGCACTTTGACCTTTTAAATAATTGTTATTATGTACCTCCATTGAGTTCAAACATTGTTTCCCTTTCTTATTTGGATAAGGAAGGTTTTACATGTGTAAACGGCAATGGAAGGTGTTCTATTTATAAAGACAATGTATTATTTTCTTATGGTGATTTGCAAGATAATCATTACGTCTTAAAATTAGAACGACAACACGATAACAATATCTATAACATTGATACCAAAAGGATTAAGATTAAGGAATCGAATCCTACATACCTTTGGCATTGTCGTTTAGGCCATATAAACGAGAAACGCCTAGAGAAGCTCCATAAAGATGGACTTCTAAGCTCATTTGATTTTGAATCATATGATGCTTGCGAATCTTGTCTACTTGGTAAAATGACAAAGGCGTCCTTCTCTGGCCACAGTGAGAGAGCACCTGACTTATTGGGAATCATACATAGTGATGTATGTGGACCCATGAGTACTCAAGCTAGGGGTGGTTACTCGTACTTAATAACGTTCACTGATGACTTCAGTAGGTTTGACTTTGTCTACCTAATGAAGCACAAGTCAGAGTCTTTTGAAATGTTCAAGAGATTTCAAAGTGAAGTAGAGAACCAACTTGTTAAGAAAATCAAAGTCCTTCGATCCGATCGAGGAGGCGAGTATTTGAGCCAAGAGTTTATTGATCATCTTAGAAGTTGTGGGATAGTCTCACAACTTACCCCTCTTGGAACTCCACAGTGGAGTGATGTTTCTGAGAGGAGGAATCAGACTTTATTAGATATGGTCCGATCTATGATGAGTTGAGCTGATCTTCCTGTTGGGAAATCACAGAGCGTGCGCAGCGAAAGCAAAATTAAAAATAACTTAAAAAAAAGTAAATTAATAACGCAGCTCGTGATTTCCTGCCAGGATCCGCTATATGAGTTTATACTAGGAAACGAAAAGTGATTTACCATAAACAATTGGCAGCTTTTGAACTTTGCGATTTAGAGAAGTTCACTCCGAGTGTCCTTCCTCTGCCGGTGATCCACACGAGCAGTTTGGCAGATGCCCAGGTGCTAGCCTCCTTCACTTCTTCCCAAGTGAATACGGGAACCCAATCTATGAATCTTGATTGTTCAAGAACAATTCTTGAACAACAAGAACAAGTGGCGCCTAACTTCAAGAACTCTTCTTGAGAAACCAAAACCAAAAGTCAAGAGATGAACACCTTCACAATTCGCCCAAGCCTAAACCTTTTAGGGTTTCAGTCGAATTCTCTTTCTTTCCTTTTACTCACACAAAATCGCCCCAAACCCTAAAAGCTTTAGGTGAAGTCGAATTTTGCACACAAGATGAGTGAGTTGAACTATTCTCCTCTCTCTCTAGGTTGGACGAAATTTTTAGTCACACTAAAATATATATCTCCCTTAGTCGACTTGTGTGAGCATATACATATACATATATTTATTCATTCCTAAAATTAGGGAATTACTAATCTAATTAGTGAATCCCTAAAATCTTGAATATAATAATTAAATATTATAATTTAGGGAATCCTTAAATCTTGATTTATAATATTACATTAATATTATAATTCAAAATTCTTTAGGAAATTCAAATTCAAATTTCAAGATCAAATCTTGAAACCAAATCTTGATTGCTCAAACCCTATTGGTTGGAATGAGTCATGAGGAATTGATTTTATAATTAAAATATTACCTTAATATCTTAAACCCTAAAATCGACTTGCATGTTTAAAATTCAAAATGCAAGATCAAATCTTGCACTCCAAGAATCGAAACCATGCGCCATCCTCAAGCATATATATATATATATTGGAATTTAATAATTAAAATAACAACCCTAACTCTTAGGTAGTTATAACCAACTTATTAATTCCCAACAATATTTAATTAAAATATTACCTTAATATCTTTAATTCAAACTTCATTCTTGAAATCAAAATCAAATCTTGAATTCAAATTCAAATCTTGAATCTAATTAATAAAACATTTTTATTTATTAAAATCAAGAGGTACGAGGCGCCACCCTCACTCCTTGTTATCCCAACATTAGAGAATTTAATAAATCAATAATCCCCTAACTTTTAGGAGGCTTATCCAATTCATTATTCCCTAATATTTTAAACAAGAATCTAATTGTAAATAGATTAATCAAATTAACCATTTAACAATTACTATATATTTAAACGTGTCTCACAAATTTAAATATCATAAACGTAGATATTATTTAAGACAAGACTTCATGTACTAAGACATTCAACTATGTCTTAAATCGTGTCACTAAACTGACTCACGAATTAACCCTAATTCGTGTCCCATTTATGGCATCTTGATCCAGCTCGTGTGTGACCCAGCAGGCCTCACGTGAAGTTGCCAGCAAGCTATCTCTATGACTCACAAGTCGAGAGCGGACTCTAGCAAGCCATCACGACTACCCAACACACGTGAGTTTATCGCATTAACGCTAAACGACTTAACCTTAGTACCACCGTGTCATAATCCCGATTGTCACACGATATTTTGGTCATGGATAAGGCACGGTAAAGTCATCCTTAATCCAAACCATAACTTTATCGATTCCTTGAGTTAGTACCATTTCCCTGCGCGGCCGCACATTCCTTGGACAGACTCATTGAGGGGCCCAGTTAAATATCTCTCAACTTAATGAGGGACAAAATTCCTTCTTGGTCAACCACATTCCTCAGCACGGTAAACAACCAAACCCGTACATAGCCTGTATGTCTACCCTGCTACGGGCAACGTTGGACTAGGCCAAAGTTCGACATCTACAACGCCAGAATAGTTAAGACCTCAAGTCTAAGGGCATCGTGACAGGTGTACAAGAGAGGCTAGCTCATGACTAAAACCCATGCAAGACTCTCTGGGTCGGTCCAGCAACTTGTAACCCCTTACATAATTTCACCATGACTCTCGTAAAGCATCTAGTGCATGTATCTCTATACACCGAGGTCATGCTGGTCTTGGTTTATTCTCGCTCCCACGAGAACAATCGACCAGGGACAGTTTTAGATTAATTATCACATAATTAATCAAGGACGCTATCATAGTAAACATGCTAATAATATGATAACAACATAATTTATCATCTATAAATTGATCAATATGTTCAAAACATTATTGGAGATTGTGCCCTAGGGCCAATCATTTTATGTAAAATGTTATGTACATTTGGATTAATTTATAGAGATAAATTAATGTGTTATCATATTATTAGCATGTTTACTATGATAGCGTCTGTGATTAATTATGAGATAATTAATCTAAATCTGTTCCTGGTCGATTGTTTTCGTGGGAGCGAAAATGCACTAAGACCAGCATGACCTCGGTGCATAGAGATGCATGCACTAAATGCTGGAACGAGAGTCATGGTGCAATTATGTAAAGGGTTACAAATTGCTGGACTGACCCGGAGAGTCCTGCATGGGTTTAGTCATCAGCTTGCCTATCCTGTACGCCTGTCACGACGCCTTAGACATGAGGTGATCATTATTCGGGCGTTGCAGTTGTCAGACTTTGGCCTAGTCTAACGTTGCCCGTAGCAGGGTAGCCATAAGGGCTAGGTGCGGGTTTGGTTGATTGCCGTGCTGAGGAATGTGGATTGACCAAGATGGGATTTTGTCCCTCATTAGATGGGAGATATCTAACTGGCGCCCTCGATGAGTCTGTCCAAGGAAAGGAGTGGCCACTCAGTAAATTGGTACCTACTCATGAAATGGAGAAAGTTGTGGTTTGGATGATGCCTTTCCTGTGCCTAATCCATGACCAAGATATCGTGTGAGAATAGGGTCTATGACAAGAAGGTACTAAGGTTAAGTCGGTTTTGGTAAAAACGATAACTCACGTGTTTTGGGTAGTCGTAAAGGCTTGCTAGAGTCCGCTCACGACTTGTAGGTCATAGAGATGGCTTGCTGCCAACTTCACGTGGGGCCTGCTGGGTCACACATGAGCAGGATCAGGACACCGCTTAAAGGGACATGAATTAGGGTTAATTCGTGGGTCACTCCGGTGGCACAATTTAAGACATAGTAAAATGTCTGGGACATTAAGTCTTGTCTTAAATAATCTACAGTTGTGAAAGATTTAAATTTGTGGGACAAGTTTAAATATAATAATTGTTAAATAGTTAATAGGGATTAATTATTTACAATTAAAATATTAGGGAAAATAAATCAGATAAGATTCCTAAAAGTTAGGAGATTATTGATTTATAAAATTCCCCAATATTGTTTGAGGGTGGCGCCTCATTTTATTGTTTTAGATTAATAAAATTGTTTTATTAATTCAAATCATGAGTTTGAATTCAAAAGATTTGATATAGATATCAAAAGATTTGAATCATGGATATTAGGGAATATCTTAACTCATGATCTTTGGAAAATCATGACTTCCTAATTGTTAGGAATGTTTTTTGTTTATAAAATTCCAAAGGAATTATAGAGCATATGACGCATGGCTTAGTGGGTCCCAAGGGGAGATTAGATCTTCCAATTGATTCCCTAAGATTCAATTTGAATTTAAATTAAATATTAAAGTAATATTTTAATTGTAAATTCAATTCATGAAGTCATATTATTATAATTTTAGAATTATAATAATGCTCAAAATATAATTATAAACCTAAGGTGCTAGGCATCTAAGGGTGTTGCAATTCATTTGTGGGTTTTCGATCCTCCTTGTAGAGAGAGAGAGAAAATCGCACCTTCAACCCTAGCCCTTCCAAGTGAGAGAAATTTTTGGCTCCCAAGAGTTGAGAGAGGAAAAATCGACTTTGCCTAAGGAGTTAGGAAAATCGATTTGCAGTCATCAAAATTAGGGTTGTTTGAGAGAAGGAAAAACAAGAAGGAGTTCTTGTGGGGTTTTCTTCTTTGCGCCACTTTTCCCTTTGATTCAAGAAGGAGTTCTTGAGTTCAAAGTCACTGTAGATTGGTCCCTTGTTCTTTTGGAGAAAAGAACAGAAGGCTAGCACCTTTTTGCCCGACAAACTGTTCGTGTGGATCACCGGCAGAGGGAGAACGCTTTGAGTGGACTCCTAGCACACGCCTTGTACAACCAACCGATTGAAACTCGTGAGGTATACCACTATCTTAATAGGTTTTAAATTCTACTAGCGGATCCGTTCGGGAATTTTAGGACTTGGCATGTTTAAATTTTAAATTTTAGTTTTGCTTCCGCTGCATTAGGCGCCTAAAATTCCCAGCAGTTGTATCAGAGCCACGCTAGTTCTAGGATTTAAAACTATTTTCGTGTACATATGATGTATGATATGTGTGTTTACCGCTTTCAATCACGTTTTTTGGTTTTACAAAGAAATCCACCGAACAGTTTTCTTAAAAACTTAATCTACAAAAAAAGGTGCAAATTATATGTATATGATACATAAGGAATCAATAGGATTGATTGAAAAAAATTTTCTTGAATTTTAGGCCTAAAGTCGAAATCCCTGTATAATTATAAATTAAAATTGTTTTAATTATAATTATAGTGGGGTGGCTGAAAATTTATTAAAATTATGAATTTTAAAATTTTTGGGTCAATAATTTAAATTCTTGAATGGAGATTCATGGTATTTATAATTATTGATACAAAGGCCTAATTTCAAGAAAGGCATGTTAAAATTGCACAGACCCTAAATTGAACCCAATTTTAAAAAAAAATGGTTTTTAATATGTGTTGTATGCCGTGTTTGACATAATTGTATGAATTGTTCATATTTGAATTGTGTTGTGTTGGATATGGCTCTAGGGTTTCTGGTAAATACGGCCTGCGTGTCGTCTCCCTCCACTCTATTGTAATTTTACTTTCAGTTTGTACCACAATGTAACTGGGGTTTATTCTCTTGTAATTTTATTTTTCTTTTTAGAAAAATTCTCTCATTGGCTTGGGAGAATTATAGGGTAGATGGGCCATATCTAAACACGGTGTGTTTTTACATTTAGTTTGTATGTGATGCGCTACATGTATGTTTAGGGTACGAAATTTTAACATGCTACTTTTAATTTTACGCTACAACCACGTATACGATACGAGTGTGGGATTTTGCATAGGATGCAAGATCCGAGCACATGTTTATATGTATGTGATACATGGGGAAATAAACATGTGGCATGACTCGTTTAATTTTAAAAGGAGTTTTAAAATTAAACTATAAAAACGAAACATTTTAAATTAAAATCAAACGCTTTTAGAAAATCTTAAGTTTTAATGCCATCAATAAAACACCCTGTTGAAATCTTGTTCATCGTAGAGCGGTGATCGCCCTCAGCGACACGTATCTACCTTGACCATGAGGAGACACGGGTGAATGGGAGTTTCAACGCGACACCTATTGAAATTTTGGTTCTTTAAATGCAGTGATCGCCCTCAGCGACACGTATTTAGTTGGGCCTTGATGATATGGGGTTGGGCTTTGGCCTCGTTGTTTTGAGCCTAGCCATTCACAAGTTTTATTGTGTGACTTAATGGGGTTATCAAAACGATTTTGGACCTCAAGGCATTAGATGGGATAAACATGCGATAATAAGTATCATATGATGATACAGTCCCATAAGGATCTAAGAGTCACATAGAGATGTGATTGGTAAGGAGTTACCTACCTAAATACCCAAAGAGTGCATGATCGCCCTCAGCGACGGTAAACTTTGGTGAAATATGGTTCTTAGCCACTAATAATAAATTTTACTGGGTTTTATAAAATGGTGGATATAATTTTATTTTTCCTGCTAATTAAACTTTTCATATCTAAATTGTAGAATTAAATAGCAACAAACGTTCAAACACTATCACTGCGATCTGTCCTTGAGAAGGATAAGTTGACTGGGACTAACTTTCTCGACTAGTACCGAAATCTGAGAATTGTTCTCACCCAGGAGAGAAAGCTCTATGTCCTAGAAAACCCCATCCCTGAACAGCCTGCTGCAAATGCATCAAGAGCACAGAGAGATGCTTACGAGAAGCATCAAAGTGACTCTGTGGACGTTGCCTGTCTTATGCTGGTTACCATGGTTCCCGAGATCCAAAAGAACTTGGAGAACATGGGGGCATATGAGATGATGACACATCTCAGGGAAATGTTCCAAGTACAGGCAAGGCAAGAGAAGTTTGAGAATGCAAAGGCTCTTTACTCTTGCAAGATGGCAGAAGGTGGATCTGTTAGTGCCCACGTCTTAAAGATGATGGGGTACATAGATCAGCTTGCTAGGCTGGGTTTTCCCATTGTGCCAGAGCTAGCGACGGATTTGATCCTTAATTCGCTACCTAGAAGTTATGACCAATTCGTCTTAAACTTTAATATGAATGGCATGGAGAAGACCGTCTCTGAACTGCATGGGATGCTAAAGACTACTGAGGCGTCCATAAAGAAGGCGCCTAGCACTGTCTTGTTAGTTCAGAACAAGGGAAAGGGTAAGGGCAAAGGAAAGAGGAAAGGAGATGCTGAGGTTGGTGGGACCAAGCCTGCGGCTAAGCCTAACCCACCGCCTGCCAAGAAGGCAAAGCCCACTAAGGATACATTTTTTTTCTTCTGCCAGAAGCCCGGACACTGGAAGAGAAACTGTAAGCTGTACATGGAAGATCTGAAGAAGAAGAAGAGCGAAGCCTCTACTTCAGGTATCTTTGTTATAGGCGTTCACTTGTCTACTCCTACCACTTGGGTATTGGATACTGCTTGTGGTTCTCACATATGTACTAATGTGCAGGGGTTGAGAAGAAGTGGAAAGCTGAGCAGAGGCGACGTGGAACTACGTGTGGGCAATGGAGCAAGGGTTGCTGTTGTTGCTGTAGGAACATACGAGCTAGTTTTGCCCACTGGGCTTGTTTTGTTATTAAACAATTGTTACTACGCACCATCTCTGAGTTCTAACATTATATCACTTTCTTATTTGGATAAGGAAGGATATGTTTGCATGAATGGAAATGGTAGATGTTCAATTTATAAGGATGATGTGCTATATGCTTATGGAGATCTGCATGATAACCATTATATCTTAAAATTGGAACAAAGACGTAATCACGAAATCTATAACATCGATACGAAAAGGACTAAGATTGGAGAATCTAATCCTACGTACCTTTGGCATTGTCGTTTAGGCCATATAAACGAGAAACGCCTAGAGAAGCTCCATAAAGATGGCCTTCTAAGCTCATTTGATTTTGAATCATATGATGCTTGCGAATCTTGTTTGCTTGGTAAGATGATAAAGGCGCCCTTCACTGGTCACAGTGAGAGGGCATCTGACTTATTGGGGATCATACATAGTGATGTATGTGGACCCATGAGTATCCATGCTAGAGGAGGTTACTCCTACTTCATTACGTTTACTGACGACTTCAGTAGGTATGGCTACGTCTACCTAATGAAGCACAAGTCAGAGTCTTTTGAAATGTTCAAGAGATTTCAAAATGAAGTTGAGAACCAACTTGACAAGAAAATCAATATCCTTCGATCTGATCGAGGAGGCGAGTATTTGAGTCAAGAATTCATTGATCATCTTAGTAGTTGTGGGATAGTCTCACAACTTACTCCTCTTGGAACCCCACAGTGGAATGGTGTGTCTGAGAGGAGGAATCGAACTCTATTGGATATGGTTCGATCTATGATGAGTCAAACTGATCTTCCGCCATCCTTTTGGGGATATGCTTTAGAAGCTGCCGCGTTCACACTTAACCGTGTTCCGTCTAAGGCAGTTGAGAAGACGCCATATGAGATATGGAAAGGGAGGAGTCTCGATTTGTCTTATCTCAAAGTTTGGGGATGTGAAGTTTACGTTAAGCAACAAGCTAACGATAAACTATCTGCCAAATCCCTCAAGTGCTTGTTTGTAGGGTACCCCAAGGAAACAAGGGGATACTATGTTTACTGCCCAACTGACAACAAAGTGTTTGTAGTCAGAAGTGGATTCTTCTTGAAGAAGGATCTAGTTTCCAAAAGAAACAGTGGGAGTAAGGTGAATCTAGAAGAAGTTCAAGATCCACAAGGCACTTCAGAGGCACAGACGAAAACTGGAGAAGATCCACAAGATGTTGTGGAAGCTCCTCCAGAAGCACAAGGACCACGAAGGTCTGATAGGACACGTTTTTAGCCAGAGAGATATGTCTTGCTCATGGAGCATGGTGAGCCCACCACCTATCAAGAGGCCATCGTAGATCCCAACTCCGAGAAATGGGTTGAAGCTATGAAGGCTAAGATGCAATTACGACAACAAGGTATGGACCTTGGTCGCTCCACCCGAAGGGGTGAAACCCGTAGGGTGCAAGTGGGTTTTCAAAGAGAAAACAGACATGGATGGCAATGTCAACGTCTTCGAGGCGAGGCTAGTTGCGAAGGGATTTACGGAACGTGATGGTATAGACTATGACGAAACGTTTTCGCCTGTTGCAATGGCCAAGTCCATTAGGATCCTCCTTGCCATAGCCGCATATTATGACTATGAGATATGGCAAATGGATGTCAAAACAGCGTTACTTAATGGAAGGCTGCCCGAGGATGTGTATATGACACAACCCGAGGGGTTTGTATGTCCTGAGGCACCAGACATGGTATGCAAGCTTCAGAGATCCATTTATGGATTGAAGCAAGCATCCAGGAGTTGGAATCATCGTTTTGATGAAGTAGTCAAAGAGTTTGGCTTCTTGCAAAACCCTGATGAACCTTGTGTCTACAAGAAGGTTAGTGGGAGCACAATTGTGTTCTTGGTACTATATGTCGATGACATATTATGGTGGAGATTGTGCCCTAGGGCCAATCATTTTATAAATATGTTGTGAACATATTAATTAATTTATAGAGATAAATTAATGGTTATCATATTATTAGCATGTTTACTATGATTAATTATAGGATAATTAATCTAAACTGTCCCTGGTCGCTCATTCAAGTGGGAACTTGAAATGAACTAAGACTAGCATGACCTCGGTGCATAGAGATGCATGCACTAGATGCTGGTACGAGAGTCATGGTGCAATTACGTAAGGAGTTACGAGTTGCTGGACTGACCCGGAGAATCCTGCATGGGTTTTAGTCATTAGCTAGTTTCTCCTGTACACCTGTCACGATGCCCTCAAGACCTGAGGTCTTCATCATTCCGGCGTTGTAGTTGTCAGACTTTGGCTTAGTCTAACGTTACCCGTAGCAGGGTAGCCATAAGGGCTAAGTACGAGTTTGGTTGATTACCGTGCTGAGGAATATGGTTGACAAAGATGGAATTTTGTCCCTCATAGAGATGGGAGATATTTAACTAGGCCCCTCGATGAGTCTGTCCAAGGAATGTGTGGCCACACTGGAAATTGGGACTTACTCAAGGAATCGAGAAAGTTGAGGTTTGGATTTTGGATGACTTTCCCATGCCTGATCCATGACCAAAATATCGTAGGACAAAAAGGGATCTAGACAAGGTGGTGCTGAGGTTAAGTCGTTTCGGCGTTAAACGATAACTCACGTGTTTTGGGTAGTCGTGATGGCTTGCTAGAGTCCGCTCTCGACTTGTAAGTCATAGGGATGACTTGCTGCCAACTTCACGTGGGGCCTGCTGGGTCACACACAAGCAGGATTAAGATGCCACATCGGGACACGAATTAGGGTTAATTCGTGGGTCACTTAGGTGACGCCATTTAAGACATAATTGACTGTCTGGGACATGAAATGTTGTCTTAAATAAATATCTACAGATATATGATATTTAGATTTGTG
>QANZ01029154.1:0-10046 GCA_003254925.1 Chamaecrista fasciculata | reverse complement strand
TTGATTCTCCAAGATTGCATTTGAATTCAAATTATAATATTAAGGTAATATTATAATTAGGAATTCAAGTCCTAAAATTATGATATTATTGTAATCTCATAATTTAATAATTTGATAATCATATAATTTAGGGATTCCCTAATTATAATTATCAAAACCTCAAACCCTATATATATGAGAGCTAAAGTCGACTTTCATATGCCTCATGACACTCTTGGAATTTCGACTTTCCTTAGCCAATTCACAAGAGCAAGATTCGATTTTGGCTTTTGGTGAAGAGAGAGAGAAAACACAACCCTAGTTTTTCTAGAGAGAGAAAGTGGCGCGAAACCTAAAAGGAGTTTTAGAGTTTGTGACAAGGTTGTGTGAGATCAAGGATAGGATTCTTGATCATAGGCGCCAACTAGTTCTTGGAGTTCAAGAATTGTTCTTGAATTCAAGAACACCGTAGATAAGGTCCCTGATTCACTTGGAGAAGTGAAGGAGGCTAGCACCTAGGCATCTGCCAAACTGTTCGTGTGGATCATCGGCGGAGGGAGCACACTCGGAGTGGACTCCTCGGCATCGTATGACACAAAGTCGGCGATTGATTTGGGTAAAATTCTGGTCCTTATACTGATACAGATCCATATAGCGGATTCATTGGGAAAGAAGTCGCTATGTGCCTTGTTTTATTATGTTTTGGTTTAAATTTTTATATTTATATCCATTTCCGCTGCGTTGTGTGCATGGCGATTTCCCAACAGTGGTATCAGAGCCACGCTATTTTGGATCTGTGTTAGTTTTGGTGATTATACATGTGATGTGTAATGTATGTTTTACCGCTTTTCAATAGGCATGCTTGTTGTTGTTTTACGAAAAAGATCCACCAAAAGTTTTTGGAATTAATGTAAAAGGTGCAAAATATATGTATGAGATACATATGAAATCAATATGATTGATTTAAAGTTTTTCTTGAAATTCCAGGCAAAAGTCGAAATTCCATATAATTATGATTAAAATTGTTTTAATTATAATTATAAAAGGGGTGGCTGAAAATTTATTAAAATTATGAATTTTATAAAGTTTTCAGGTCAATAATTTAAATTCTTGAATATGATTCTTGAATTTTATAATTATTGATAATGGGCCTAATTTCAAGAAAAAAGGGCATGTTAAAATTGCACAATCCTAATTAAACACAATACAAAATCGGTTTTGATATGTGTGTTTGCTATATCGTGTTTGACATGATTGTATGAATTGTTCATATATGTAATTGTGTGGTGTTGGATATGGCTCTAGGTTTTTGGTGTATACGGCCTGCGAGTCGTCTCCCTCTATCCGATGTAATTTTAATTTTCAGTTTATACCTCAATGTAACTGGGGTTTACTCTCTTGTAATTTTACCTTTCTTTTTAGAAAAATTCTCTCATTGGCTTGGGGGAATTGTTAGGATAGGTGGGCCATATCTAAACACGGTATATGTTTGTTTTACATTTAGTTTGTATGTGATACAAAGCGCTAGATGTATGTTTAGGATGCCATTTTAACATGCTATTTACAATATTAAACGCTACCACAACGTATACGATACGAGCGTGGGATTTTGCATATGATGCAAGATCCATGCACATGTTTATATGTATATGATACATGGGGAAATAAACATGTGGCATGACTCGTTTAATTTTAAAATGAGTTTTGAAATTAAACTATGAAACGGAACAATTTTAAATATTTAACCCTTTTAGAAAATCGTAAGTTTTAATGCCATCAATAAAACACCCTGTGGAAATCTTGTTCATCATAGAGCGGTGATCGCCCTCAGCGGCACGTATCTATCTTGACCTTGAGGACACACGGGTGAATGGGAGACTCAACGCGACGCCTCGTTGAAGTCTTGGTATGCTAGATGCGGTGATCGCCCTCCGCGACACGTGTTTGGTAGGACCTTGATGATATGGGGGTTAAAGCTTCGGCCTTGTTGTTTTGAGCCTAGCCATTCACGAGTTTTATTGTGTGACTTAATGGGGTTATCAAAACGGTTTTGGACCTCAAGGCATTAGATGGGATAAACATGCCATAATACGTATCATATGATGATACAGTCCCATAAAGATCTAAGAGTCACATAGGATGTGATTGGTAAAGAGTTACCTACCTAAATAGCCAAAAGGTGCATGATCGCCCTCCGCGACGATAAATTTTGGTGAAATATGGATCTTAGCCACTAATAATAAATTTTACTGGGTTGTATAAAATGGTGGACATATATATTTTCTACTAATTGAAAATTCATATCTTTGAAATTGTAGAATCAAATGGCAACTAGTAGTTCAACTTTTTCACTACGACCTATCCTTGAGAAGGATAAGCTGACCAGAACGAACTTCCTCGATTGGTTTCGTAATCTGAGAATCGTTCTCACCGATGAGAGGAGACTATATGTTCTGGACAAACCTATCCCTAAAGAGCCTGCCAAGGGCGCTCCAGGAGCTGAGTGGAGGGCTTATGAGAAGCACTTCGACGACTCGCTGGAGGTCTCTTGTCTGATGATAGACACAATGATGTTGGGAATTCCCGGGGAAAACATGCAGCGGAAGAACAATAAAATAAAAAAAAACTTGCGCTCCCCAGGAGAAACCCACCCTGAGATCCGCTAGCTGAATTTAAAACCAGATATGAAAAGTGTTATACCTCAAGCTTTCAATCGGATTGGTGATACTTGGCGAGTCTAGAAGTCCGTTTCCACGTCCTTCCTCCACCGGTGATCCACACGAACAGTTTCCCGAACACGAGGTGCTAGCCTCCTTGCTTCTTTCTCCAAAGAACCTCGGGATCGAATCTACAGTTTTTGAACTCAGGAACTCCTTCTCTGAATTCCAGGCAAGGTGGCGCAATGTAGAGTAGAAGACAACAACAAAACCCCTTTTGTTCTTATTCTCTCAAGAACCCTAGAACCCACAACTTTCGATTTCTCTCTCTAACACTTAGGAGAAAATCGACTTCTCTCTCTAGGAAGGTTGGTGGCGAAATTTCTCTCTCAACAAGGATGAAATTCAACTTTCTCAAATGAGCTAGGGTTTTTCACAAAAGTGCATGACTTGTTAATGAGCTAGGCGACTTTGATCTATATAGTTACCAAAATTATGGTAATTTTATAAATATAAAATCATGATATTACAATAATATCATATCTTTAAGACTTGAATATCTAATTAAAATATTACCATAATATTTTAATTCAAATTCAAATCCCTATCTCATAGAATCAAATGGAAGATCAAATCTCCCAATGGGACCCACATGAGATAGGCGCCTATTACTCCTTATTTTATGGGAATTTTATAAATCAAAAATAACTCCTAAAATTAGGAAGTCATAACCAACTTATTTTATCCCAATGTTTTTGAATTAAAATATTACCATAATATCTTTAATTCAAATTTTGAATTCTGAATTTAAATTCTTTATTGAATTAAAATATTACCCCAATATCTTAATTCAAATCTTGAATTTCAAATTCAAATTCAAACTCATGACTTAAATTAATAAAACATTTTTATTAATTAAATCACCTTAAAATGAGGCGCCACCCTCTATGCCAATATTAGGGAATTTTATAAATCAATAATCTCCTAACTTTTAGGAATTATTTGATTTATTATTCCTAATATTTTAATTGTAAATAATTAATCTCTATTAATCATTTAACAATTATTTAAACTGTAGAAAATTTAAGATAAGACGTAATGTCCCAGACATTTCCTCTGTGTCTTAAATTAGGCCACGAAGTGACCCACGAATTACCCTAATTCGTGTCCCTTATTAAGTGTGTTCTAATCCTGCTCGTGTGTGACCTAGCAGGCCCCACGTGAAGTTGGCAGTAGCTCATCCCTATGTCCTACAAGTCGTGAGCGGACTCTAGCAAGCCATCGCGACTACCCAAAACACGTGAGTGATCGTTTGTTACCAAAACCGATTTTAACCTTCGTACCTCCATGGCAACGACCCTATTGTTCTGCGATATCTTGGTTATGGATCAGGCACAGAAAATTCATCCATGATCCAAACCTTTACTTTCTCGATCTCCTTGAGTAAGTCCCAATTCCTAGCGTGGCCACGCATTTCCTGGACAGACTCATCGAGGGCGCCAGTAAGATATCTCCCAATTTAATGGGGAACAAAATCCCTATTTTGGTCAGTCCACATTCCTCAGCACGGCAATCAACCAGACCCGTACTTAGCCCTTATGGCTACCCTGCTACGGGCAACGTTAGACTAAGCCAAAGTCTGACAACTGCAACGCCAGAATAATGATGACCTCAGGTCTAAGGCGTCGTGACAGTCGTACAAGAGAGGCAAGCTAATGACTAAACCCAAGCAGGACTCTCCGGGTCAGTCCAGCAACTCGTAACCCCTTACGTAATTGCACCATGACTCTCGTTCTAGTATCTAGTGCATGTATCTCTATACACCGAGGTCATGCTGGTCTTAGTTCATTTTCGCTCCCACGAAAACAATCGACCAGGGACAGATTTAAATTAATTATCTTATAAATAATCACGGACTGTTATCACAGTAAACATGCTAATAATATGATAACCATTAATTTATCTCCATAAATTAATTAATATGTTCAAAACATATTTATAAAATGATTGGCCCTAGGGCACAATCTCCAACAGACTCCCACTTACACTAGGTACAATCATTAATCTAACTGTTCCTATACTAGGAACATCCATTAATGTGTCTAATCTACATTTGACATTACATGACTCTTCATGTAAGACCTGTGCTAGGGATCTCGTATGACATTACTGTTCCTAACATTGTCATAAGAGGATCGGCAACATCATTCTTGTCTGCTACCTTATCATATCTTGATATCACCATCTCTAGGTGATCATGTTTGAGTGCATATATATATATATCACTGTCGGAACATCAGTGGAGATCCAATCCCATTTAGTGTCTTCATGTCTCCACAGGGTGACCACCAACCACACCTCAGCAATCGTGCTCTCTGCTTGGAAACTCTTTCCAACTCACGATGCTATCTGTTCAGGAGAAACACGTATCCATACTGCGATTCATCTTGGTAGGTTTTGGAAAACGGGCACCTGTGTAACCCCTTACACAACAATTTCCACCATAATCCAAGATTTCATCCTTAGTTCTTCCTAAGTACTCAAGGATGCTTACGACAGCGGTCCAATGATACTCAACAAGGTCTCGTTGGAACCGGCTTGTCACGCTCAGGGCAAATGACACATCGAGTCGAGTACATAACATGACGGATCCTTTTCCCAAAGCATAAGGGATGCCACTCATGCGCCCTTGCTTAACAAGTGTCTTGGGACACTGCTTCTTGCACAGGGTCAATCCTTGATTCATCGCCATGAATCCCTCTTGGAGTCTTGCATACTGAACCCCTTCAGTACGTCATCCAAGCATGTACTCTGACTCAATCCAAGAAGCCTACAAGATCTATCTCTATAGATCTTAATGCCTAGAATACAGGCAGCTTCTCAGTCCTTCATTGAAAACAATTTTCACAACCAAGATTCACAATCTTTAAGGTTGGAATATCATTTCCAATGAGCAATATGTCCTTGACATATAGCACCAAGAATACAATTGTGCTCCCACTAACCTTCTTGTAAACACAAGGTTCGTCAGCGTTTTGTAAGGAGCCAAACTCTTTTGACTACTTCATCAAAACGGTGATTCCAAGTCCGTGATGCTCGCTTCAATCCATAAATGGATTTCCGAAGCTTGCACACCTTTACTGGTTCCTCAGGACATTCAAACCCCTCAGGTTGTGTTGCACACATCCTAGGGCAGCCTTCCAGGCTGTTTTGACATCCATTTGCCATATCTCATAGTCATAATATGTGACTATGGCAAGCAGGATCCTAATGGTCTTGGCCATTGCAAGAGGGGAAAAGGTTTCGTCATAGTCAACACCATGACGTTGCATAAACCCTTTGCAACTAGCCTAGCCTTGAAGACGTTGATATTGCCATCCATGTCTGTTTTCTCCTTGAAAACCCACTTGCACCCTACGGGTTTTGCCCCCTCAGGTGCATCAACCAAGGTCTAACCTTGTAGTTACACATGGACTATATCTTAGCCTTCATGGCTTCAACCTATTTTTAGAGTTGGGATCTACGATGGCCTCTTGATAGGTGGTGGGCTCACCACGCTCTATGAGCAACACATCCTTGTTTTCAGTCACGAGAAATCCCCATTTCTCTGGCTGGAAACGTGTCCTCTCAGACCTTCGTGGTCCTTGTGCTTCTGGAGGAGCTTCCACAACATCTTGTGGATCTTCTCCAGCTTCCGTCTGTGCCTCTGATGTGCCTTGTGGATCTTGGAAGCTTCCAGCAGCTTCCAAAGCATTTCCACAAAAGGATCGCGGAAGATCAGTTTGACTCATCATAGATCGAACCATATCAAATAGGGTTCGATTCCTCATCTCGGAAACACCATCCCCATGGGGTTTCAGAAGGGGCAAGTTGTGAGACCATCTCACAACTTCTAAGATGATCAACAAAACCTTGACTCAAATACTCGTCCTCTCGATCAGATCGAAGGACTTTGATTTTCTTGTCAGGTTAGTTCTCTACTTCATTTTGAAATCTCTATTTCAAAAGACTCCGGCTTATACTTTAATAGGTAGCCCAAGTCAAACCTATTGAAGCAATTAGTAAGAGTAACCACCTTCAGCTTGGGTACTCATGGGTCCACATACATCACTATGTATGATCCCCAATAAGTCCGATGCCCTTTCACTGTAGCCGTGAAAAGCGCCTTTGTCATTTTTCCAAGTAAACAAGATTTGCAAGCATCATATGATTCAAAATCAAATGATCTTAGAAGTCCATTTCTATGGAGCTTCTCTAGGCGTTTCTCGTTTATATGGCCTAAACGACAATGCCAAAGGTATGTAGGATTAGATTCTCCAATCTTAATCCTTTTGTATCAGTGTTATAGATATTGCTATCGTGTCAACGTTCAAGTTTCAAGATGCAATGTTTATTTTGCAAATAGCATAAGCAAATAAACATCATCTTTATAAACCAAAAACCATTCTTGTCAGTTCACACACATGCAAAACCTTCCTTATCAAATAAGAAAGAGAAGCATTGTTTGAACTTCAAAGAAGGTACATGATGACAATGACATAAGCCCAGAGGACTAAACAAGCTCGCATGATCCTACTGCAACAGCAGCAACCCTTGCCCTATTGCCTACTCGTAGGTTCATCTCGCTTCTGTCCAGCTTTCTACTGTCTCTAAGACCCTTCACATCAAATGTGAAAACCACATGCTGTATCTAATACACAAGCGGTTATAGTAGACAAGTGAACGTCTATAACGAAGATACCAGAAGTAGAGATCTCATCTCCTTTTATTCTTTTGATCTTCCCAATACAATTCGCAATTTCTCAAAAGGCAAATTGCATCCTTTAAAAACCTTGCCTTCTTGGTAGGTAGTGGGTCAGGCTCAGCCGCTGGCTTGGTCCTACCAAACTCGGCGTCTCCTTTCCTCTTTCCTTTGCCCTTCCCTTTCCCTGATTTTGGAACATTTCCCTGAGATGTGTGACCATCTCATCAGTCGACAATATTCCCTTGTTCAACTCCTTGAACTATTGTGGCTAGCATCATGCAAGCGACGTCCACAGAGTCATTGAAGTGCTTCTCTAGGCAATTCTCTATGCTCTTGGAGCGTCCTTGGCATGATCTTCAGGGGAGGGATCTCTAGGACATAAAATTTCCTTTGTTGGGTGAGAGCAAATCTCATATTATAAAACCAGTCGAGGAAGTCAGGAGCTTCCTTCGTTGGGTTGAGAACAATTCTCAAATTACAATACCAGTTAAGGAATTTTGTCCTAGACAACTTGTCCTTCTCAAGGACAGATCGCAATGATAGTGATGAACTATAACTTGTTGCCATTTGATTCTACAATTGAGATATGCAAAGTTTAATCAGCAGGAAAATAAAATATATCCACCATTTTATAAAACCCAGTAAAATTTATTATTGGTGGCTAAGACCCATATTTCACCAAAGTCTACCGTCGCGGAGGGCGATCATGCATCCTTTAGCTATTTAGGTAGGTAACTCCTTACCAATCACATCTCTATGTGACTCTTAGATCTTTATGGGACTGTATCATCATATGATACGGCATGTTTATCCCATCTAATGCCTTGAGGCCCAAAACCGTTTTGATAGCCCCATTAAGTCACACAATAAAACTCGTGAATGGCAAGGCCCAAACGACGAGGCCGAAGCCCAGCCCCATATCATCAACGGCGTCACTTAAACACGTGTCGCGGAGGGCGATCACCGCATTTAATGACCCAAGATTTCAATGGGCGTCGAACTGAAAACCCCCATTCACCCGTGTCTCCTCGAGGTCAAGGCAGATACGTGTCGCTGAGGGCGATCACCGCTCCACGATGAACAAGATTTCAACAGGGTGTTTTATTGATGGCATTAAAACTTAAGATTTTCTAAAAGGGTTTGATTTTGAAAAAGTTCCATTTTAAAGTTTAATTTTAAAACTCCTTTTAAAATTAAACGAGTCATGCCACATGTTTATTCCCCAAGTGTATCACATACACATAAACATGTGCACGGATCTTGCATCATATGCAAAATCCCATGCTCGTATCGCATACGAAATTATTGCGCCAAAGCGGGGTAAATAGCATGTTAAAATCGCGTCCTAAACATACATCTAGCGCTTTGTATCACATACAAACTAAATGTAAAAATAGACATATATTGTGTTTAGATATGGCCCACCTATCCTAATAATTCTCCCAAGCCAATGAGAGAATTCTTCTAAAAAGAAAACGTAAAATTACAAGAGAGTAAACCCCAGTTACATTGAGGTATAAACTGAAAAGTAAATTTACATCGGATAGAGGGAGACGACACGCAGGCCGTATACACCAAAAACCTAGAGCGATATCCAACACCACACAATTACATATATGAACAATTCATACAATTATGTCAAACACAATATATATCCAACACATATCAAAAACCATTTTTGTAGGTGTTAATTAGGGTGTGCAATTTTAACATGCCTTCTTGAAATTAAGGCCCATTATCAATAATTATAAAATTCAGGAATCATATTCCAAAATTTTAATTATTGACCCAAAAATTTTAAAATTCATAATTTTATTTAAATTTTCAGTCACCCACATAATATTATGATTAAAATACTTTTAACCATAATTATATGGGAATTTCGACTTTGGCCTATATTTACAAGAAAAATTTCCAAATCAATCCAATTGATTTCTTTATGTATCACATACATAAATTTGCACCTTTTCTTGTAGATTCAATTTTAAGAAAACATTCGGTGGATTTTTTTGTAAAACCAAAAAGTGATTAAAATAGGTAAAAACACGCCAAGCATACATCACATGTACACAAAATATGATTTTAAATCCAGGACTAGCGTGGCTCTGATACCACTGTTGGGAAATCCCCGGGGAAAACACGCAGCGGAAGAACAATAAAATAAAAAAAAACTTGCGCTTCCCAGGAGAAACCCACCCTGAGATCCGCTAGCTGAATTTAAAACCAGATATGAAAAGTGTTATACCTCAAGCTTTCAATCGGATTGGTGATACTTGGCGAGTCTAGAAGTCCGTTTCCACGTCCTTCCTCCACCGGTGATCCACATGAACAGTTTCCCGAACACGAGGTGCTAGCCTCCTTGCTTCTTTCTCTAAAGAAACTCGGGATCGAATCTACAGTTTTTGAACTCAGGAACTCCTTCTCTGAATTCCAGGCAAGGTGGCGCAATGTAGAGTAGAAGACAACAACAAAACCCCTTTTGTTCTTCTTCTCTCAAGAACCCTAGAACCCACAACTTTCGATTTCTCTCTCTAACACTTAGGAGAAAATCGACTTCTCTCTCTAGGAAGGTGGGTGGCGAAATTTCTCTCTCAACAAGGATGAAATTCGACTTTCTCAAATGAGCTAGGGTTTTTCACAAAAGTGCATGACTTGTTAATGAGCTA
>QANZ01029152.1:63727-81646 GCA_003254925.1 Chamaecrista fasciculata | reverse complement strand
TCTAAAAATAATTATAAAACCTAAGGTGCTAGGCGCCTAGGTCATGTGAGAGCTCATTTGTGATTTTGTCTTCCTCCTTGTAGAGAGAGAGAAAAATCGCCACCTCCATAGCTAGAACGAGAAAATTCGATTTTCCTAAGAGTTAGTGAAAATTCGAATTGTTCTACCTTTAGGGTTTTGAGAGAGGAAAAACAAAAGGAGTTTTGTTGTTGTCTTCTCCCTTGTTGCGCCACCATCAAACTTGGTTCAAGAAAGAGTTCTTGAATCAAAACTCTGTAGATTCAGTTCCCGGTTCCTTTGGAGAAAGAAGCAGTAGGCTAGCACCTTGGTGTTCGGTAAACTGTTCGTGTGGATCACCGGTGGAGGAAGGACGCTGATAGTGGACTTCTCGAACTCGCCTAAGTACAACCAAGCCGATTGAAACCTAGAGGTATAACACTTTTCGTATCTGATTTTAAATTCAGCTAGCGGATCTCCGGGGGAATTCTTGGCCGACGCGTTTTAAATTTTTGTTTTATCTTGCTTCCGCTGTGCGTTTGGCTCCGAGAATTCCAACATGAGATCCACAAAATCTCAAGGCTAAATAGTGGGCACGCCGTTGGAAATTGTGCAACTAGTCTAAGATATAAGAGACTTGAATTCCTCGTATCTTAGAAGCGTGGGATTTACCAAGTCATCAGCCTTGGGAGCAACATTGGGCTGACAGGCGACTAACCCAATGTATGTACATCATTGATCTCTCCCTTGATGGAGGGCTAGTTTCTCTGATGAGGAGGCTAGCCTTAAGGTGACGATCTATTAAGGTTGTGTATATTACTTATCATAAATAAAATTATAATTTGTTATTATTTAAATATACATAAATTAAAAAATAAAACATATTCTATATTTTTATTCTATAGTTGTATATATATATATATTATATAAAATATTAATTAAATATTATATTTAATATATATTATAATTACTTTATAAAATAATTCGCCCCATATATATATTTTCTAGCTATGCCCTCTTGCCAAGCTGATAATAATATGTAGCCCCTTTTTTTTTTGGCAAAAATATTATTTTTGTCCTCAAACTTTATATCAACTGTCAATTTTTCATTCTTAATATTTTTTTGCTGTCAATTCCATCCCCAATGTTTTATATTTTGGTCAATTTTATCCTTTGACTAACTTTTTTTAATAAATTAATGATAGATTGTATCATGTTTTTCAATCTAAGTAAGGATTTGACTTTCTTTTACTATCAATTTTACATTACATATCATTAGCCATGTAAATTCTATTGTTATAATTTGGCTAAATTAAGAGCAAAGGATAAAATTGACAAAAAAGTGTAACATTGGGGACGAAATTGACGGTGAAAAAATATTGGGGACGGAGTTGACAGTTGGTATAAAGTTTGGAGACCAAATTAGTGTTTTTGCCTTTTTCTTTTTATCAATCTAGTTTTTTTTTCTTAGAAGACACAACTCTATTTTTAGAAGCACATCCAAAATAAGGTCAAAGGGTCATTTTAGTTCTAAATGTATACCTTAATATTCATTTTGGTCCATTATGTTTTAAAATATTCAAATTGGTCCTAAATGTTGGCAAAATGATTCATTTTGGTCCTAAATATTGGTAAAATGTTTCATTTTGGTCCCAAACTATTGAATTTGGTCATATTTCTCTCGTCTTTCATTTTAAGTTCAAAAGACTTGTTAAGAGGAACTCGTAGCTCTAAATTCGTCGCATTTGAATTTGAAACGAGAGAGATATGATCAACTCAGCTTGTTAGACCATGAATTTTTAGGACTGATTTGATGTTGTTTGCTGATGGCACCAATTGGATGGAGAAAGTACTATTTGAGAACAATATGAAGCTCTAAACTTGTCACGTTTGAACTTGAAACAAGTCATATTCAATAGTTTGGGACCAAAATGAAACGTTTTGCAAACATTTAGGACCAATTTGAATATTATGGCTAACTAGGTTTTTTACTCATTGTACATTAGTATCTGCACTAACATAGTCAATAATCAATATTAGAGTTTGCTTTTTTTTTTTTTAACTTCAAATCAATATATCATGATACATTTTATTTTAAAATATAATTAGATAACAAAAGACACGAATCAATCTTAGAAATGAAATAATTAATTTCCTCAATAATATTTTTATAGATGTTACTTGTTTGAGATAGCCATGCCTATTTGTGTATCCACATAATATGCAAAGTTTCAAATGGATCCCTTGGAATGAATCTTAAATTAGTTTGTTGTTTTTTATTTATTTTTAAATTAATTTTATATACTTACATAATATTTTAAATTGGTTCTAAAAATATTGAATATGTTCATGTCTATTTCAAAATGAATAAAATTGGTCATATTTATCTCATTTAAGTCTAATTGTAACAAGTTTGAAACTATCTATTAATTTTTAAAGAATTATTTCTCTATTTTATTAAAATTGTTAATTGTTAATAAATAAGACCAAAATTAAATCATTATGGAAAGAAGTAAGACCAATTTAAAATAAATGAAAGAAGAAATTTGAAATCTATCCATAAAAGACAAATATGAGAGTTTGGGCTATTTTTGGAAGGAAAAGAACTGTGAGCGGCTGAGCGCAGTGGATTAGCTGGATAGGGTTTCGTGATTTCCGACCATTTCCGACGGCGACGCAGCTGCACCGGGAGGACGCCGGCGTCGGTTTTTGACGTTTCTACTTCTGCAACTTTCTTTCTTTGATTTTGGCTTCTGCAAGATTTGATTAATAGCATTTGAAGTTCACACAGAGAAAAGAAAAATGTAAATTTCAGGTACTAACTTATCATTTTTACCATTAACTAACATGATGTTTTTTCTTTAGGGGAATTTCAAGAAAGTGAGCATTTCTTTTTCCTGCAGAAGAAAGGAGCACGACTAAGGAGTTGCGCCAACACATACAAGTTACAAAGTGAGCTCCAAATTATTTTGCTGAGAGCCTGAAATTGATATTGCTGTTAATATTGTTATTGCTGATGCTGAGATTGAGATTTCTTAGTCCCTTAGTCTGATATTTGTTTTTGTTTATTTGCTTAATCTGACATTGATGGAGAGATTGAAGTTGTCACTTATTTAAAAGAAATTTTTTTAGTGCCTAAAATTGTGTTTAGTTGACAAATCAGTCACTGAATAATTGAAATACACAACTTGGTCTGTGACATGTTCAACGATTTAGTCCCTAGAACAATTTGATTCCTGAATTTGAACTAGATTTATAATTTTTGATCTCTGGATGCGTAGTTGCGTGCTAAATTTGTCATTTTTGGTTCTTGAATTTGTACCAAATTTGTGTTTTTTAGTCCTTGATCCAAATTGTTGATAATTGTGATATTTCAAGGACCTTTTTTTTGGCCAAGAAGAGCGATATTTTAGAGACCAAGTCATACATTTCGATTATTTAGGGACTTATTATACAAATTTATGGACCATAAAGTAGGTTTTCACTATAAAGTAGATTTCTTTACAATTATATTTTGCGATATTGCATCACAACAATATCATGCCACTGGAGGAAAGATACTCGAGCTCAGTTCATTCATTCATACTCACATGATCATACATTACAATGGATATGCCACTGGCCTTTTATAGATTTTACTACCAAAATAAAATACATTGAAGTAGCATAATCTCATCAACTTGTAGCCGAAAGTTTTTACAGTGAAAAAGAAGAATTAGCTCTGTTTTATATTTCTTTGATTCATCTAGAATACAGTTGTGTGATATAATTCTTCAACTTATGACTTGCAATTTTACAGCTACACTCATACTTTGACTTGAATTCCAACTTGTATAATTGCTTTGTTTAATTATTAAAAACTTTGATTATGTTGTTCCTATAGCCTGAAGCTTGAAGACTCTGAATAGCAGTGAAACCATGAGTAATGATAGGATAAGCTGTTTACCGGACTCTTTGCTTTCTCACATTCTCTCTTTTCTTCTCACCAAAGACGCGGTCGCTACAAGTGTTCTATCCAAGAGATGGAGGCCAATGTGGCGTACCACCACCACCGTTGACTTCGAGTTCATCGATGCAGTCCACATACAAAACGAGGAACAACAATGTCGTCGTTTTGTTGAGTCTGTGTATGCAATTCTACTCTCACGAGATGTTCAACCAATCAAAAGGTTTCGGCTTGATTGTTTGTCTCCTGATATATGTAATTCTAGTGTCAGCAAATGGGTAAACCATGCATTAGGAAATCAAGTTGAATATCTTGAAATCGGTTTAGTACCTGACAATGCTTTGTTGCCCTCTACTATCTCTACTATCTTTACTAGCAACACAGTCATGGTTCTCAAGCTGTTTGGATTGGAACTCAAACCTCTGTCTTCTGTATCTTTACCTGCACTCAAGGAACTTGATTTGAAAGATTGTGTTATCCCAGACTTTATGTGTTTACACACCATCCTTTCTGGTTGTTGCAAACTTTTGGAGACCTTGGACATAATGTCTCTATACATCACTAATCGAGATTTGACTCCCTCTCAATCGTTTGACCTTTATCATGATGCCCACTCTAAAATTACCTTCCCAAAGTTGCACTCGGCAGAGGTTTCTATGATCTGTTTCAGAGAACTTGGCGATGTTGAATTCCTGAGGTTCCTCCTAATAGTTGTGGTTGATCGTCCGATGGTAGATAAGGTAGATCTAGTTTATATATGATTTTCTCCGAGCTCTGCATTCAAGTCTTTGGGTTATTGTGAATTATGAATTATATATTACATTTTTTTTTGCCGAAATATATTACATTTATTTATGCAGGTGAGGTTGGATTCTCTTCGTATTCCAACATTTCCCAATTTAATCCACTTGGACTTTTCCTTCTTTGAAGATTATTCGTGGGGCTTTTTATCTAAAATTCTCGTGTCCACCCCCAAGCTTCAAATACTAGTCCTTTATGAGGTTTGATAATTAAACTCTTCAATTTCATTTCTTTTTACAATTGTTGCCCTTAGTTTATAATTTTGATAGGCGACATCAAAGCTGGATGAGGAGGATTATTTTGTACTACCTTCAAAACTTCCCTCAAGCCTTACAAAATGCCGTATGATAGAATTTGAAGGTAAGGAGTACGAGATGCTATTTGCCAAATTTGTGATGGAGAATGCTACTAATTTGCAAGCCTTTACCATTCGTTGTCATTGTCGTTTGGCTAACGACAGTTACAAGTTGAAAATTCTGAAGGAATTATCTTCATACCCAAGGTCCTCATCAACATGTAGGCTTTTGTTTGAATGAAAAATGTATTTTTGCTTATCAACCGTCTTTGATGTTGCAAAAGATATTATTTTTTTTTCCTGATGCAAAAGATCTTGATTCTGATGTTTTGAATGGAAAATCAAAGTATCGAGGAATAGCTTTCTTGATATTTTTTGTTTCTCTTAAAAAAGGTATTGCGTCTCACAGATTGGAACTAAAATTGGGTTAGTTTTGTGTGTTTCTATGTTAAGTAGCTTTCTTGGTTTGCATTAGACGCATTTGGCTGAGTTTAAATTTTGGAAGAATTTTCCTTTACTCATTTAAAAAACTATGAAGTTAACGGTGATATTTCAGTAGTCTATAAAAGTTAAAATTTGTTCGTTTAAATCCCTGAGTGTTTTGTTTTTAATTTATAAACAACTTTTATTCATGACTTTTTCAAAATAACGACCTTTTTTAAATTATATTTTACTAAGAAAATGGTAATATAAAATTTGTTATTTATAATGACAATGAAGTCTTTATAAAGGAAACACAATTCATTTAGAACAAAACAGTTCACCGACCTGCCCTTATGATTATAAAAATAACTTTTAATTGTTTCTTAGCAATATAATTGTTTTCAGAACCAATTTCAAACAGCAACAATCATGACGTTGGCCGAGGGAGTGATGAATAAGCGAAAATGGTTTCAATTTATCTTCTCAAGAGAAATTAAACTAGTTTTCTCATGCCTAAAAAGAAATAGAGAAATTAAACTTGTAGTAACCATAAATTCTGCTTGCCAAAAGTAATGTGAATTTGGTTTTGTGAGCATGTGTGGCTCGACTCTGCCCCTGCATTTTTTATGTGTTAGCCTTTTGAGGCTTGTTAAATGCAGAGAAAACTGAATTTTTTGGTCTTTTGAATTGTTACTAAGTTAACGATTTAGTCTCTGAATTGAAGAAAAATTCGAATTAGTCCTTAGATTTTACATCATCGTCAATCTTTTGATCCCTAAATTATAAGAAAATACAAATCAGATCTTGAATTTTACACTATTGTTAATCTTTTGATCTCTTGATTGATTTTAAGTGTTGGAGATGAGAGGATTGGTGATGAAATTGTTGATGGTGAATGAGGTTAAAATCCCCAACGATTTGCTAATTCATGGTGATATGGATCACATTAAAGCAATTATTAATTCTACTTATCCAGATTTTCTAAATAGTTTTCATCTTCCTAACTATTTTAGTGGTCGACTATGAAGCATGGACACTTCATTTTGAAGGCGTGTCGCCGTGTCAGACACGTGTCAGTGTCCGACACTCGTATGACACCGACACGACACATATCTATAAATTTTAGAATATAAATCAATTTTTTATAACTTTAACATGATAGGCAAGAGAAAATAATAATAGATATGACATATATTATGAATAAAAATTGTAATTTTTAATTTTTTCATTAAAAATTATGAATATTTAATTATTTATATATATAAATATATGTCGTGTCGTGTCGCGTAATTTTGAGAGTTTGACGTGTCGCTGTGTCCGTGTCCGTGTCGTGTCCCGTGTCCGTGTCAGTGTCCATGCTTCATAGGTGGTCGAGCTATTCTAGCTCTAAATTTTGATGATGTTGCCGAATTGAATAACTATACAATCCAACAACTTTTCGGGGAAAAAAATGTATATTTTAGTTTCTATAGTATATGTATTTCTAACACTGTCCCATCTAAAGATATGAATACATACACCGCTGAATTTTTAAATTCTGTCAAGAGTTCTAGTCTTCCAAATCACTAGATCAAACTAAAAATTGGAGATCCAATTATGTTGCTTCGTAATATGGACAGATGTTTGGGATTGTGTAATGACACTCATCTCGTTGTTTTACGTCATAGTGACCATGTCATTGAGGCAGTAATTACATCTGATAAGTTCATTGATGAAAGGGTTAATATTCCTCAAATGTCAATAACACCTTCATATTTTAAATTGTCATTTAGATTTCAGTGTAGATAGTTTTCCATTATGTTGTCCTTTGCAATGACTAAATAAAAGTCAATTTCAGTCCTTATCAAATGTCTGTTAACATGATTAACATAATGTTGTCATTATGTTGTCCTTTCCATTAATTAACATGATTATTTAGGGGAATTGTTTTAAATAGTAGAACTAGAATCTATTAGTCCTCTTAAAAAGTTATCCTATTAGCTTCTTAGTGTACTATTGATGGGAGTCTTGCTGCAAACTTTCAATTAAAGTGGAACGGTATGAATCATGTGGCCGAGACAATCAGACTAGTTTTTGGCACTAATTTTTGTTAGGGCTCCTGTATTTTGGTATATAGAACAATGCTGTGTAATGGTCTCTGAATGTGTACGAAATTTGTTATTTTTAGTTCTTGAATTTGTATTTTAACCAAATCAATTTTCTCTCTACTCTTTTGCTTCTCCCAAGATTGACCGACTCTACTCCTACTTTCTTTTAATTAGTTCTTTTTTTTTCTTTTTTGTTACCCAATCTCTCTTTGTCGTCTCTTTGATCACTATCCCACTTTTCACTTCACCTTTCTTTCTCTAACACACTCAAACGATCTCTCTTTTCTATTTCTGTGCTACCCTCTGGTTTCTCTTCTGCAAACCGAAGCCTCTCAAAATCTCTTTTGACCAAAAACTTCTTTGAGTTATTGTGAATTATATGAATTTATAGTACATTTATTTATGCAGGTGATGTTAGATTATATTCGTTTTTCAACATTTCCCAATTTGATCCGGTTGGAGATTTCCTTTGAAAATTATATGTGGGACGTTTTATCTATAATTCTAGGGTCCACCCCAACATTCAAATACTAATCCTTTATAAGGTTTGATGATTAAACTGTTCCTTTTTTTTTTTCAACAAAATGATTAAACTGTTCATTATCATTTATTTTTACAGTTTTTGTGGCTTAATTTATAATATTCATAGGAGGAGGCGGAAACATTGCATGTGGAGGACTATTTAGTATCACTAAAACTTCCCTCAAGCCTTAGAGAATGCCGTATGGTGAGATTTGAAGGGAAGGAGTGCGAGAAGCTGTTTGCCAAATTTGTGATGGAGAATGCCACTAATTTGGAAGTCTTTACCATTCGTTTTGATGATTCAGATTCTTTGGGTCATAAGTTCAAAATTCTGAAGGAATTATCTTCATACCCAAGGTCCTCATCAACATGTAGGCTTTTGTTTGAATGAAAAAATGGATTATTGCTTATTAGCCTTCTTTGGTGTTGCAAAAAAAGATCTTAATGTTTTGAACAGAAAGTATCGAGTACTCTTGTTTTCAAAGAAGTATTGCGACTCCCAGCTAACAATTAAAATTGGATTAATTTTTTGTTTTTCTATGTTAAGTTCTTTTTTCTTTTTTTTTTTTTGAAAAGTATCAAACCAACAAGTTATATTATAAAATAGTCAAAAAAAAAAATACTTACAATTATTCAGAAAACTCAAATATGACAATACATAAGAAGAATAATTTATAAACGTGGTTCAATTAAAGAAACTAAATAAAAATACAATTGGTCTTATGTAGAAAATATTCGTAAAATGGAAATTATGACCGATTTTAATGTTGCTAACAAATATAATAGAGCTAAGTATAATTTCAACTAATATATACCATACAATACGAAAAGGAATAAATCATCTTCAATTACCAAAATGAACAATTTCATCTTTTCCGAGATGCTTGTTCTTCTTGCTGAAAAATCATTTGTTTATTTATTACAATAGATGCCATGTAAAAAAAATCTGTAATTGAAATATCAAAATTTATAATTTACTGTGGTTGTACTGTGTACCGTAAAATCAAACTTGTAAAGTCAAAACATTCCTACAGTTTTATATGATATTTTTTTAATAAAAAGTTTAGGTGAGTTGGACTCCAGAGAATCACCAGGATAGGCCTTTAAGCTCTATGAGCACTTGCAGAGGTACTTACAGATCGCCTGCTAACAAGACTCTCACATCAGCAGTGGGAATCAAACTCAAAACTTTGTAGGTTATGAGTCGACTCTTTACCAACTAGGTCAACCTTTATTGAGGTTTTATATGAATTTTCAATTCAAAGTAACTGGATTTATAACTAGATTTATGATGTTATTCTTTTTACAATTCAAAAACTAGTCCTCGATAAGGTTTGGTAATTAAACTGTTCATTGCCGTTTCTTTTTACAATTCTTTTTTCACTTAATTTATAATATTGACAGAAGGCGGAATCATTGGATGAGGAGTTTTATTTTGTATCTTTGAAACTTCCCTCAAGCCTTACAGAATGCCGTATGATAGGATTTGATGGGATCAAGTGTGAGATGCAATTTGCCAAATTTGTGATGAAGAATGCCACTAATTTGCAAGTCTTTAGCATTGTTTTTCAAAGAGGTTGGTGGGATAACGACAGTTACAAGTTGGATAACGACAGTTACAAGTTGAAAATTCAGAGGGAATTATCTTCATACCCAAGGTCCTCATCATGTAGGCTTTTGTTTGCATGAAAAATGGATTATTACTTATTAGCCTTAGCCCTTATGTGGTGTTGGTGTTGCAAAAGATCTTGATGTTTTGAACGTGTATCGAGTACTCTTGGTATTATGTATAGTGGTTATCTTTCTTGATATTTGTCTTTTTAGAAAAAAAACAAGTATTGTGTCTCGTAGATTGCAACTAAAATCGGATTAATTGTGTGTGTTTCTACATTAAGTAGCTTCTTGGTTTGTATTAGACTTTGCTTTGGCTTTTGGCTGTGAGTTCAAAATTTGGAAGAATTTTACTTTACCGGTTTACCCATTCTAAACTATGAAGTTAGCGGTAATATTTCAGTATTCTACAAGTAAAAATTTGTTCGAATTAATCCTCGGGCAATGTTTTTTGAATTTATAAACAATTTTTATTCATGACTTTTACAAAATAGCGACATTTTTTAAATTATAATTTAATGAGAAAATGATTAAGTTAAATTATTATTTATAATTACAATTAAGGGTTTGTTTGGCAAAATAATTTATCAAATTATAATCCGATTGGTTTATAATCAAATGATGTTTGGATAAGATTTTCAAAAAGGAGATTTTTTTGATGTGAAATTATTTAAATAGAGCTGATTAGGTTTGTTAGAGAGAAGAGCGTAGAAATTGATAACTGTATGGGGTAAAATTGAAATAGAATATTACTTTTCGATTTTTTTGTTTTTGTGAATAATTTGAGTTTGGATAAAAAATTTGAAAAGTAGATTTTTGTTTGGTGTCACTTTTTATTGGGATTTGTAATAATCAAATTTTTTTAAAAGCTCTAAATTGGATCTTTTTCTAGATTATTTTGATATATTATTCCACTTGATAATTATACAATTTTTTTTCGGTAATGTTATGGGTTTCTTCCGCTTATCCGTGTAACGGTCTAAGCGAAACTAATCTCATTCGGGCTATAGAGACGAAATGGTCGTGCCCTCCCAACATTGTCGACTCTACGGATCGAACCGACTCCTCTCATCTAGGATGTAGCTCGCCAACCACTACATCAAACACTTGTTGGTATAACTATACGTACATATTTTGATTACAATTATCGTATATTGCTCGAGTAATTTTCTATGATGACACTTACTTTTTGGTCATTCATTCTGTATTGATTGAACGAATCAGCTGCTTAAAAAAAATACAAGTTGGTTGGTTCATGTGATGTTAAAATCGTGAACGATTTGGTCCCTAGGTTAAAATAACAGTCATTGTCCATATTCTTCTCTCCCTATATTATGACTTTAATTATTTAATTTCCTCAAAATAAATTTTAGACAAAAAATTTGACTTTTAAGCCATTAAGTTTATACCGAGTTAACACATCAGTCCCTAATAGAGAAAACAAAAGTTGAAAACATACCAAGTTGTTCCAAATGGTGATGAGTCGCGTAATTTAAAATCAAGTTTTTTAAATAGGTTAAAGTAGTACCGTCAAAACGGGCCAAACCCGCGGGTTGAACCCGCTAACCCGCATTTTTTTGGTGGGTTGGGTTGGTAAAATACCAACCCGAAAGAAACCGGGTCTAAAAAACCCGGCCCGTGCGGCTCGCGAGCCCGCACGGGTTTTGTACGGGTTACCCGCAGGTAACCTGTTCTTTTTTTAATTTTTTTTTTTTAAAAATGGTTCATAATTACAGTAGTTGAAACTTAATGCCCCACTCCAATCCAAACAATTAAGCATGAATGCATTATGATGATCACGATTCAGTAATTCACGTAAATTGCCAGCACGCCTCTTCATTCTTCAAGTTATTTTAGGTAGTTTTTTAAATAGAATTAAGTAATAATTAATGACCCAATAAAAAAATTGAAAATGTGGCCCACTTCTCATTNAAAATGCTTCATAATTACAGCAGGTGAAACTTAATGCCCCACTCCAATCCAAACAATTAAGCATGAATGCATGATGATGATCACGATTCAGTAATTCACGCCAGCTGTAAGCAAGCCTCTTCATTCTTCAAGTTATTTTAGGTAGTTTTTTAAATAGAATTAAGTAATAATTAATGACCCAATAAAAAAATTGAAAATGTGGCCCACTTCTCATTTTTTAACCTAAATATTTTAAGAGACTTTTCACTCTTCCCACTTACAGCCGTCGCTTTCTGCCTTTCCAGTTTCTTCCATCTTCTAATTCAAAAATTCCATCTCCCTCTCAAAATTTCTCACGTCTTTCTGCCTTTTATATATATGTCAATCACTCAATTTAAATTTTAAGATACATGATGGTGGAATGAAATTAAAAGCCCAATTTTTTTTTAAAAAAAAACAATATCGAAAGTGCAAACCAATATAATGAGTGAACAAAAAAAAAACACAAAGTGGGTTGGCGGCCCTTGCGAACCCGCACTAAAACGAGCCGGGCTACGAAAATACTGGCCCGTTCTCAAAACGGGCTAACCCGGCTCGGCCCGCGTAAACTGAACCCGCAGCAGGCCAACCCGTTTGGGTCGGGTTGGCCCGTTTTGACAGTACTAGGTTAAAGGGTCATTTTGGTCCTAAATGTATGTCTTAATGTTCATTTTGGTCTATTATGTTTTGAAATGTTCAAATTGATCCTAAATATTTGGTCCTAAACTATTGAATATGGCTTGTTCCAAGTTCAAACGTGTCGAGTTTAGAGCTACGTATTATTCTCGAAGAGTACTTTCTCTATCCAGTTGAGGCCATCAGCAAACGAGGTCAAATCGGTCCTGAAAGTATACCGCTCGTTTTATGGTCAAACAAGCAAAGCTGATTATATCTCTCGTTTCGAATTCGAATGTTATGAATTCAGAGCTACGAGTTTCTCTTAACAAGTCATTTGAATTTGAAATGAAAGACGAGAGAATATGACCAAATTCAATAGTTTGGGATCAAAATGAAACATTTTACTAATATTTAGGACCAGAATGACTCATTTTGCAAATATTTAGGACCAATTTGAACATTTTGAAACAAAATGGACCAAAATGAACATCATGGAATACATTTAGGACCAAAATGACCCTTTGACATTTTTAAATATTTTGGTTGAATTTATTTTTTAATTTATATAGTTAATTTTTTAAATATGAAGGATAGAAATTATTTTTAATAATAAAAATATAATATTAAATAATATTTAAATAAAAAATAAATTATTATTATTATTTTACTAAATATTTAAAAGAATTAAAAGTAAAAAATTTAAAGAGAATTGGTGAAAAGTGATGTGATGGAGAGAGATTGCTGTAAGTGTAATAAATGATGTGTGATATAAAATGAAATGTGGAGAATGTTTTTTCTAACATATCATCATCAGTAATATTTTCTCCACATAATTTTAATTGAGAGCTGATTTTAAACATTGCAGAATTATATTCACTCACTGATTTAAAATCCTGCAATCGTAAGTGCATCCATTTATATCGGGCTTTAGGCAGGATGACTATTTTTAAGTGGTCATATCTTTCTTTTAGATTTTGCCACAAATCAAGGGGATCTTTTACAGTAAGGTATTCCACCTTCGGTCTTCATCAAGATGATGACGTATAAAAATCATAGTTTTGGCACGGTCTTGGTTTGATGTCTCATTTTCTTCCTTGATTGTTTCACCAAGACCCATAGCATTCAAGTGCATTTCTGCATCTAGTGTCCATGAAAGATAATTCTTTCCAGAAATATCAAGGACCATAAATTCAATTTTTGCAAGATTTGTCATTCTATAAATAAAGAACAAATCTATTAGGAGATATATTTAAAAAGAAAAGAAATATAATATAGATATCACAAAATAAACAAAAATTATATAGTAAATATGTCACAAAATAAAGAGCATAGCATAGACGAAAAGAAGGAAAAGCAAACGCAAGGATAATTGTGAAATAAAAAAAACGTAGGCACATACAAAAGTTTACTTTGTTTGTAATATTATTTGATTAATAATTATATATATAGATATGATATGACGTACCCAAATTAGAAGTTAATAAAAGATAATTTTAATAAAATTTAAACAATACCTAAGCTCAGATCAAGACAGAGTCGTGCTGATAACGTGTTGTAAAATATATGGAATAAGAATACTCAAAAAAGAGAGAAAAGTAAGAGGAGTGTAATTCATATTATCCAACTGAAATTGCTTAGTTACATCAAACCCTAAAGCCTCTATTTATAGGCTAAAGGATATACAAGGGAGATGAATCTAACTTAATGTACATTATGAAATGATAAGATCATATTCATGTGCATAGAGAAATTAAGGGAAAACTCAAACTTCTAAACACGGAGAATACCAAGAGACAAATGTAAATATTTACAAACATAATTATTTACAACATTTTCTAATATTTTAAAAGTACCCAAGAATATTTTTCGGATATGGTATGAGTACGTACTCGATACGAGTGTAACACCATTTTTGAAGTATTTATGCTTCGTAGCTTTCAACAGTCAACACTAGCATTTTTTAGTTTTTTTATTAATTTCAAATCATTATATGATGATATATTATATAATTTTATTTCAGAAAATACTTACATACAAAAGATACGAATAAATTTTGAAAATTAAATAATTAATATCCTCAATGATATTTTTGTAGATGTTTATTTTCATTAGGGTGAGCCGTGAGGAGTGAAGACAAATGAAAGAACAAGACGACGTTTCTGCTTCTGCGACGACGCAACATCACCAAGATTTGAGTCAGCTTCTTCTAGATTAATAACATTTGAAGTTCACAGGGAAAAGAAAAATAGTAAAATCCAGGTACTAACTTATCATTTTTACCATTAACTAACATGATGTTTTTTTAGGGGAATTATTTTAAATATATAGTAGAACAAGAACCAATTAATCTTCTTGAAAAGTTATCATATTAGCTTCTTGGTGTACTATTACTGGGAGCTGTGAATCATGGGGCCGAGACAACCAGACCAGTTTTTGGCACTAATTTTTGTTAGGGCTCCTATATACCTGTTAATTGGCTTATAGAACAATGCTATGTAATGGAAAATTGAACATGTTCAAATTTCAAGAAAGTGAGCATTTTTATTTTCCTGCAGAAGAGAGCCTGAGATTCATATTGCTGTTGATATTGTTATTGTTGATACTGAGATTGAGATTTCTTAGTGCTGTAGTATGATAGTTTGTTATTGTTGATTTGCTTAATCTGATATTGATATAATGAGATTGAAGTTGTCATTTATTTTAGAGAAAATTTACTTTTTAGTGCCTAAATATGTACCACCTCAACAAATCGATCCATGAATAATTGAAATACATGACTTGGTCTTTAAAAATAGCGCAATCGTCAACGGTTTAGTCCCTAAATTTGTTATTTTTAGTTCTTGAATTTCTACTAAATTTGTATTTTTTTTTCCTTGATTCATACCGTTGATAATTGCATATTTCAGGAATTTTTTTTTGCCATAAAAGAGTGATGTTTCAGGGATTGATTATACAAATTTAGGGATCATAAATTAGGTTTTCTCTATATTCAAGTACTTTAAATATAGAAATTGGATAGTGATTCCTCACATGGTCTTTTAACCAAGTGATGAGGGTTCAAATCTTACTTTTAGGAACGGAAAGCATTCTGTGGCCAGTCGTTTACCCTTAAGTGGAGGACTCGCGACGGAGGGATTAGTCACTGTTTCCGACGGTGGATACCCTTGGTTTATACAAAAAAAAAATCTTACTTTTAGGTATGGAAAATATTTTTTTCTCCACTGTTTATCTTTAAAGGGAAGACTCATGACAAAGGAATTAGTCACTACTCTCGGTAGTGGATACCCTAGCTTATACAAAGAAAAAAAAAATTGGGACTTAGAAGTATTGTTTGATTTATACATGTATATATAATATTTTTTTAATTTTACCAGTTCAACAGTTGACTTGGATAACTCGATAGTATATGCACTTGGCTTCACACTTACTTTTCTTGCAAAATTCTTGCTCTTTCAATATTTCAGTATATGCACTTTCTCAAGCTCTAATAGATATCGCAGGTATGGGAGAAATTTATGGCTCTAATACCAATGTGTTTGGAGTTTTTTAAAATCTAATTTGGGAGAGAGATGGGAAAGGGACAAAAGAACACTGGACAAGAGCCACTGGCCTTTTGTAGATTTTACGACCAAAATAAAATACATTAAACGAAATTATTTTAAACGAAATTACGACCAAAATAAACATTAAACATAAATGAAAAAGTACAAAATTTAGGTATCAGATTGGATAATGCATGCTAGGCATTATTTTAAACGAAAATCATTATTTTTACACATGTAATTATAAGTTGTGATAATATAATCTTATTTTTAAATGATAAATTTATTCAAACACATGTATAAAGTTTTTTTTTTAAAAAAAAAGTTAAACAAATACCTTGGAATTCGTAAATGGCAAAAAGAATTTTTTAATGATACTAAAGTAAAATTAGAATAGTTAAAAATCTACCTTATATGTAAAGTTTTTACATGATAATATATAAATTTTTTACCTAAAATTGTATGGGAGAATTTTGTAGAAAAATATTAATAAGTGGAAATTAAAATTTATAAAAATTAGCTAAACTAATTTTACATTATTTGTTTTTAAATAAAAAATTGAGAATGATCAAAATAAAAAATAAAGAATTAAATAAAATAATAAATTGTGCTTGCTTAGATCAAATTGCCACTAAACATAATGAAGCACCGATCCGCGGAGGATTAGTCCTTGGCCTGTCGGGCTGGGGATATCTTGAGAAACCAAAAAAAAAATGGCCTCCAAACATTTTTAAAGATAATAATCAAATATGTATAAAAAAATATAATAATCAAATAAATTTCATTTGATAAATATTTATTAAATAAATAAATTATAATAAATAATAAATAATAAAATAAAAAATAGAATAGAAGTTAAGAGACGTGAACATATAGTAAAGGTCAAAGGTTCATTTTGGTCTTAAATGTATGTTCTAATGTTCATTTTGGTCCATTATGTTTCAAAATGTTCAAATTGGTCCCAAAAGTTGGCAAAATGATTCATTTTGGTCCTAAATATTGGTAAAATGTTTCATTTTAGTCCCAAACTATTTAATTTGGTCATATTTCTCTCGTCTTTCATTTCAATTTCAAAGTACTCATTAAGAGGAACTCGTAGCTCTGAATTCGTTGCATTTAAATTTGAAACGATAGAAATATAATCAACTTTGCTTGTTTGACTATAAAACGAAATGTCTACTTTTAGGACCGATTTGACGTCATTTGCTGACAACCCCAGCTAGATAGAGAAAGTACTCTTCAAGAATAATACGTAGCTCTAAACTCGTTATGTTTGAACTTGAAACAATTCATATTCTATAGTTGGGACCAAAATGAAACATTTTGCAAACATTTAGGACCAATTTGAACATTTTGAAACATAATAGACCAAAATGAACATTGGGGCATACATTTAGAACCAAATTGACCATTAACTTATAGTAAAAGAAATTGAAGATTGATAAGTACAAAAAAGTCCACAAATTTTGATTAAATAATTGAAAAAAAAAAACTTTATTGACTTTTAGAAAAATAAGAGATTTGGGAGATTTGAGCGGGAAAAAGTGAATGGGGAAATTCTAACAAAAATCAAAATCTGTGAGTAAACTCCCAAACTGGTCCCCGAATTATTGGGTCGCTGACAGAATGGTCCCTGATTTATGGAAATTGACAAATAGGTCCCCGAATTTTACTAACGTTAGTCAAATTGGTCCCTGAAGCCGTTAACTGCTGACGTGGCACGTTAAGTGCCACGTCAGCAGTTGGAAAACCAAAAAAAAAGCCAATTGTGCGTGCCACATCAGCATTAATAATAAAAAAAAATATTTCATTCTAAATTCAAATAGGTCCCTGAGTTATATTTTTATCTCATTATTCTCAATTTCCCCTCTTTTTCATCATCTTCATTCATTTTAGTCCCAAATCCTCAAAATAAAATTCTAAAATGTCCCAAAACTCTTCCAAACATTCCAGTTTAGTCCCCAATCCTCAAAATAAAATTGTAAAATGTCCCAAAACTCTTCCAAACATTCCAGTTTAGTCCGAAATCCTCAAAATAAAATTATAAAATGTCCCAAAACTCTTCCAAACATTCCAGTTTAGTACCAAATCCTCAAAATAAAATTGTAAAATGTCCCAAAACTCTTC
>QANZ01029152.1:51510-63133 GCA_003254925.1 Chamaecrista fasciculata | reverse complement strand
GACTAAATTGAAATGTTTGGAAGAATTTTGGGACACTTTACAATTTTAGGATTTTAGGGTTTATGATTTTAGGGTTTAGGGTTTAGAATTTTAGGGTTTGGGGTTTTGGGGTTTAGGGTTTAGGATTTTAGGGTTTATGATTTTAGGGTTTAGGGTTTAGGATTTTAGGGTTTGGGGTTTTGGGGTTTGGGGTTTGAAATTTTAGGATTTGGGGTTTTACAATTTAGGGTTTAAGGTTTTAGGATTTGGGGTTTGGGATTTTAGGGTTTGGGGTTTGGGATTTTAGGGTTTGGGGTTTTAGAGTTTTGGGTTTGGGATTTGGGGTTCTAGGGTTTGAGGTTTTAGAGTTGAAGGACTAAATTGAAATGTTTAGAAGAATTTTGGGACACTTTACAATTTTAGGATTTTAGGGTTTTAGGGTTTAGGGTTTAGGTGTTAGGGTTTGGAGTTTAGGTTTTTAGGATTTAGGGTTTAGGGTTTAGGGTTTGGGGTTTAGGGTTTAGGGTTTTTAATACTTTTAAGGACTAAACTGGAATGTTAGGAAGAGTTTTGGGACATTTTACAATTTTATTTTGGGGATTTGGGATTAAGCTGGAATGTTTGGAAGAGTTTTGGGACATTTTACAATTTTATTTTGAGGATTTGGGACTAAACTGGAATGTTTGGAAGAGTTTTGGGACATTTTACAATTTTATTTTGAGGATTTGGGACTAAAATGAATGAAGATGATGAAAAAGAGGGGAAATTGAGAATAATGAGATAAAAATATAACTCAGGGACCTATTTGAATTTTGAATGAAATATTTTTTTTATTATTAATGTTGATGTGACACGCACAATTGGTTTTTTTTTTAGTTTTCCAACTGCTGACGTGTTACTTAACGTGCCACGTCAGCAGTTAACGGCTTCAAGGACCAATTTGACTAACGTTAGTAAAATTTGGGGACCTATTTGTCAATTTCCATAAATCAGGGACCAATCTGTCAGCGACCCAATAATTCGGGGACCAGTTTGGGAGTTTACTCCAAAATCTGTTTACCTAGAATAAGAAACGCAAAATCAAAAGTTTCATCTTCATCCTCAGTCAGTAGATAGAAGATTCAAGCTATGGCGGAATCAGGGATCAGCCACCAGAAACGTAAAAGAGCAGAAACAGGATCAGTTGATAGGCTTAGCAGCTTGCCAGATTCGTTGATTCTTCACATTTTATCCTTCCTCCCAACGAAGGAAGCCGTCGCCACAAGCTTCTTGTCCAAGAGATCCAAGCCACTATGGCGCTCACTCCACACTCTCGACTTTGACGATGACCATAGAGACTTCTCTGGCGAGTCTAGCTTCTTTCAGTTCGTAGACGCAGTTTTAGTCTTGCGAGATTTGGAACCCATCAAAAGGTTTCGTCTCCATTGTCATTTTCCTGTCTCGCAATCTCATTTCAACGTTTGGATTAATGCTGCAATAAATCGTGACGTTGAGGAACTTGTGATTTCTCCCTGGAATCATATGATTTTGCCATCTAGCATTTTTGTTTGCAGTACCATTAGGGTTTTAAAGTTGATACAGGTGAAAGTCTGTACTATTTCTTCTGTTCATTTACCCTCACTTAAGGTACTACATTTGGCATTTACTCGGTTTGAAGATAAAGAATGTGCGGTCAAGCTTTTATCTGGGTGTAAACTTCTTGAAGAGTTGGTGATTAAAAACTCATTTGATATCCATTCAATTGGCAATGTTGAAGGTTCAACACAGCTGGTCAGAGCTCAAGTTGATCCTCCTATTATTTTCCAACCATGGAAAGCCCTTCATGATGTTCAATTTCTGACCTTAGACATGGTACAAATTATGATGCTTCTTGTGCATTCATCGAAATATTATGAGAAAGGGGACTAATCTGCTGTTTGCATTTGAGTCAAACTTTTTTTTTTTATTCTGATTTTATTTTGAACTTGTAGAAAATTGAAACAAAAACCTTTGTCTTAGAGTGACAAAAAGTCTTGGATATAACCAATTAACACTTTTGGTTCCGTTGAAGGATTGAATGGGAGTTTCACTTCGTTCTATTGGTCAATGAAATGTCTGATCATGCCTTTGTTTTTCTATTGCAGGTTACTGAGCTTAGCGATAGCTGGTGGTATGTGAAATGTATTCCAGTATATCCCAATTTAACCCACCTAGAATTTATACGCCTTGATTGCAGCTGGGGTTTTCTAATGCGATGGCTCCAAAAGTGCCCCAAGCTTCAAACTCTTGTCATTCATAAGGTTTGTAGAGTTAAAGTTTGCTCCTGCTTTAGCTTTTCTTTGTTAATTTCTTAATGTTTGTGTATGTGGTCAGCTTGGTTCCACCTTCACTCAGCCATCTGACGGTGGTACGGGGAACAGGCTAATGGACCCAGAAATTGTTCTATGGCAGCCAGCTTGGTTCCACCTTGAAGAATTTTATCTCGGGGAATGCCAAGGCCTGGATAAAGAGCTGCAACTTGCAAGACTTATTATGGAGAATGCAAGAGTTTTGAAGACCATGACAATCTGCAGTATTAGTTCTTCCGGTGAAAACGAAAAACTTCAAATGATCAAAAGATTAGCATCGTATCCCAGACGCTCTGAGACTTGCAGACTTTTGTTTAGCTGATAAGGTATAAGTTTTATAATCAAGAAGCTCCAAGTGAATCATGAATGTGCGCTTTCATATTGTCACTTAATTTACAACTGCTGGATTTGATGGTTTTGAATATGGTATTAGTTGTCCTTAGTTGTAATCAATGGCTTCTTGTTGCTGTTTGTATTTGTAGTTACATGCATATATATGTTTTATAGAAACTATATTTACCCTTTCAATCTAAGGCATACTTTGAAAACTGATATATAAACTTTATAATATAAAAAAACACTTCATGAACTAAGTCCCAGTTAGTTTTTGGAGCTAGAAATCATTTGTCTGTATCTCTTACATTAAGTTAATTAAGCATTACTATTTAGTTTGAAGGTGATGTAGGACCAGTGATAGGGCCGAAGAAATTATGGAAAGGGAGGATAGAAATAAGAAAGGGAAAGAGGGAGAAGAGAAGAGGAGAGGGAGGTGAGACCAAAATCAAGTAACTCAAGTTCAAGTCTTCTTACAACAAGTGAGAGCTTTATAACGGAATCACAAGTTAAAGATAATAGAAGTATAACAATTTCCAGCAAAACAATTAGAAGCTTACCCACTTTGAACATTAATAAAAACAAGGATTAAATTTGAAGAGTTATTATTTCTTAGGTAATATTAATTTTCTCCCCTAAAATATGATTTCAAGCCTTATTGTATTGAAGCTTTTAGAAATTCAGAATCCATTATGTCCTTTCTTTCTCCTCTTCCATTCTTACACTCAATTCTTCTCTTCTGTTTCTTTCCCTTTATATTTGATTCTCCCCTCATCTCTTATTATCTGTCATTAGTCCTAACTCCTAAATCAAAAGGTCTTCTGCCTTTAATTTTAACAGGGATTATCATTTTCATTTCTAGGGAAGTACTGTTATGTCATGTATTGAATTTCATGAAACTATTTTGTTCTCATGCCTTAGTTCAGAAGAGAATTTTATGTAGTTTCTCCCAGGTTTTTTGGTCCAATCAGATACTGGATACTAATCTGAAGCAGAACTACTTGAATGAGAAGCTGCAAAATACCATATCAAATGGTGGCAATTTTCTTTCTTCTCTCTCTCACACTCACACACAACGTCAAATAATTAGTTGTTATAATTAGTGAGGAACCCTTGGGTCTTCTGATAACTCAAGTGTAGGTTATACAACCTTTTAAAAAGTTCTAGTAATTAAATGACACATTGCATTTAAGTACCCTAAAAATAAAAATATGAAAAAAATAATGAGAATACTCTATTTTTAAGAATGTATACATATATATGTGTGTGTTTCTAATTTTTATGCCATATATAATATTGCAGAGCTCATTTTCAAAAATATGATTTAAAATTGTGCATCAAATGCCCAGAGGCCTGAAGGGTATGTTTAGATTAGATATTATAGAGAAGAAAAAAAGAAAATAGGACACGTCAAGATATCTTCCTCTTATTAAAAATTTGAAAATTGGAAGGAGAGGTAGTAGGAGATTAATTTGGAGAAGACAATGTTCTTTTGAAGAGCCTTATCATGTCACTTGGTGAATCTGCACAAATTGTCATGGAACTATAGCTTAGAACATGGATTACATACTCAATCATGCTTCCTATACTATCCGAATTTGAAAATGTATATTGCTCTGGATAGAGTGGAACGCTTAATGCTCATTGTCATACGGCTGATCCAAGAATATCATGAATCCCATATTATTGTGTTGTGTTTATTATTCCTTTCAAATGTGAACATGTAAGAACAACCTAGTCCATTGGAACAGGTATCACAATTCGTAAAGACAAGGATTATCCTTCTTCCATTTGAACATTCATGACAACAGGTTTGATATTTTAGAGCTCCCAAAAAACAACGATGGTTGTTATTGGGAGCTTTTGGTAATCAATAATCTTCTAGGAGCTGTGTCAATTTTTGACATTGGTGATGAATGAGATCATTTCAATGCTTGGATAAAAGGAAGGTAGCACAAACTGGAAGAATCATGCTTGGCTCGGACCAATAATTTATAATATCTTAGATTTTATGATGGCAAATTTCTGTTTGCATCACCATATGAGAAGTTTCATGACAAAGAGTATACATGTTTATGTAAAATTTACTACATGTCCCAGAATGACCAAACTCTCACGAAGTTGATTTGTGGAAAAATGCAAAACCTTTTTTCATTTGAAAGAGTAGTTGACTTCTGTTCTTCTTTGTCATGATTTTAATTTGTATTTTTTTTTACTCTATGGAGAAATACATGACATCCAATATTAGTTGTCAAACGTTGGTATGTTAATTAAGTAGTTAGACATTTATATACAGTTCATGAATTACTTCATTAAAATTCCAGTGTTTACTTTTAATCCTCAGTGCTTAATATGCAGCTGTTTAATTTTGTTGGCCTTATGAGTTCCTGTCTTTTTTATTTTCATGGTCTTTTACATGTAACAATCATCTGAATTCAATATCAATATCATCTATCTGAGTTCCTTAACCTTTATATATTTATAAACTTTGTATCATACAACATGTAATAATAAAATGTGCATTAATTTTTAAAACAACGGCAAGAAGTAATTCCCGGTGCGATGCACGGGTCTTGAAACTTATTTTTAAAACAACTTTAATATCACATGGTCGTTTTCCTCTTTCCTCCTCTCTTCAACATTCACACTAATAAAATCCATTGCCTTTCTTCACAAAGCCTCATCCAAAGCGAACATTGAAACTTATTTTGAAACTCAAAGCGAAGGCTCTTTCGAGTTCCGAGTTCCTTCTTCACCTCTAAATCACCATTGTATGTAAAATTTGAAAATTGAATTTGACCTGAAAATTTTTAGGATGAAATTGGAAGTTAATATAAAATTTGAGGATTAAAAGAGTGATTTTAACAAAAAAAGAAAAAAAATCATGAAATGAATAAATTGTATTGAAAAAAAAAATAAAAGCATTTTTGTGTCTCTAATATAATATTTCTTTTGTTGTTAATTTAATGTAAAATTGATAGAAAAAAAAACTCAAATCCTAACTTAAGTTAAAAATAAAATGAAACCTGTCGTTAATTTATTAAAAGAAGTTAATCAAAGGAAAAAATTGGCCAAAATGTGAAATATTAAGGACTTAACTGATAGCTATGAAGCATGGAGACTTCATTTTGAGGGCGTGTCGCCGTGTCGGACACGTGTTCGTGTCCGACACCCGTACGACACCACGCGACACATATTCATAAATTTCATAATATAAAATCAATTTTTGTGACTTTAATATGACAAATAATTAAAAATAATGACACATATAACATATATTATGAATATATATTGTAATTTTTTAAGTTATCATTAAAATTATTTAATTTTTAATTATTTATATATATATATATAAATATATGTCATGTTGTGTCATGTAATTTTAAAAATTTGACGTGTCAATGTGTCCTTGTCGTGTCCCATGTCCGTGTCATTGCCCATGCTTCATAGACTGATAGCAAGAAAAATTTGGGGATGAAATTGAAAAGTGATGGCAAGAATATTTTAAAGATGAATTGAAAGTTAATGTAAAATTTGAGGATCAAAAGAGTGATTTTAACCCAAAAAAAAAAATATCATCAAATGTATAAATTTTATTGAAAAAAAAAAGATGAAAGCATATTTTTGTCACTAATATTTACATCAATTTTCAATTTTGTTTATAATATTTTTGTTGTTGTTAATTTTATCTTTAATATTTTATATATTTTGGTCAATTTTATCATTTGTTCTTAATTTATTCAAATTTTAATGACATATTTTACGTGGCTAATGATATATAATGTAAACTTAATAGAAAAAAAAACTCAAAATACTAACTTAAGTTGAAAAATAAGATAAATTTTGTGGTTAACTTATTAAAAAAAGTTAGTCAAAGAAAAAATTGACCAAAATGAGAATATTAAGGATTTAATTGATAGAAACAAAAGTTTGGGGATGAAATTAAAAATTGATAGAAAAGAAAATTTAAAGGATGAAACTGAAAATTAATATAAAATTTAAGGAACAAAATAGTAATTTTAACAAAAATAAAGAGACATCATCAAATGAATTAACAATAAAAAAAAAAGAGATCAAAGGCGGGAATTGTACCGCTCTTTCTGCCCAAAAGTAAGTATATAGATGATTCAAGTAACAAAACCTGTTTACCCAGAAAAAGAAACGCAAAATCAAAATTTTCATCTTCATCTTCAAGCTATGGCGGAACCAGGGATCAGTCACAAGAAACGTAAAAGAGCAGAAACAGAATCAGTTGATAGGCTTAGCAGCTTGCCAGATTCGTTGATTCTTCACATTCTTTCCTTCCTCCCAACGAAGGAAGCCGTCGCCACAAGCTTCTTGTCCAAGAGATCAAAACCACTATGGCGCTCACTCCACACTCTCGACTTTCAAGATAGAAGCTATAACTTGGGCGATTCCAGATTCGCTCGGTTTGTAGACGCAGTTCTCAGCTTGCGAGGTTTCGAACCCATTAAAAGGTTTCGTCTCCGTACTAAATTGCGACCTAATATCAAGGCTTGGGTTAATGCAGCAATAGCTCGTGACGTTGAGGAACTCGAGTTTCGTTTCGCGAATTCTGCGCGTTTGCCAGCTAGCATTTTCGTTAGCAGTACCATTAGGGTTTTGAAGTTGAAGAGGGTGGTAATCCCTACTCTTCCTTCTGTTCATTTACCCTCACTTAAAGTACTACATTTGGTATCTGCTTTTTTTAGAAATAAAGAATCTGCCGTCAAGCTTTTTTCTGGGTGTAAACTTCTTGAAGAGTTGGTGATGATAGATTCATGTGGTATCTACTCAATTGAATATGTCAAAGGTTTAAAACAGCTGGTTAAAGCTCAAGTCGATGGTCCTATGATTTTGCTACCGTGGAAAGCCCTTCATCGTGTTCAATTTCTTAGCGTAGACTCGGTACAAATTGTGATTCTTCTTGTGCATTCCATCGAAATATTATGAGAAAAGGGAATAATCTGCTTTTTACATTTGAGTAAATCTTTTTTTATTACATGAAAGGTCTGGTTTTATTTTGAACTTGTAAATGATTGAAACATAAACCTTTGTCTTGGAGTGACAAAAAGTCTTTGATATAACCAATTAACACTCTGTTTTCATTCTATTGGTAACGAAATGTCTGACCATGCCTTTGTTTTCTTCTTTCAGGTTACTACGGTTCCCTTTAGAAATTGCTGTCCCATTTGGAGAAACCTTGGATTTCCCAATTTGACCCACCTAGAATTTATATACTTTAATCATTGCAGGGGTTTTCTAATGGGTTGGCTCCACAAGTGCCCCAAGCTTCAGACTCTTGTCATTCGTGAGGTTTGTAGACTAAATTTGCTCCTGCTTTAGCTTTTCTTTGTTAGTTTCTTAATGTTTGTGTCTGTGGTCAGTTTGGTCCCACCTTCACTGAGCCATCTCATGGTGGTACGGAGAGAAGGCTAATGGAACCAAAATTTGTTCCACAATGTCTTTCAGAACGCCTTGAAAAATTTTATCTTGGGGAATGCCAAGGCCTGGATAATGAGCTGCAACTTGCAAGAGCTATTATGGAGAATGCAAGAGCTTTGAAGACTGTAACAATCTGCAGTATTAGTTCTTCTAGTGAAAATGAAAAGCTTCAAATGATCAAAAGATTAGCATCGTATCCCAGAGCCTCTGAGACTTGCAGACTTTTGTTTAGCTGATAAGGTATATAGGTTTTATAATCAAGAAGCTACAAGTGAATCATGAATGTGTGCTTTCATATTGTCACTTAAATTACAACTGCTGGATTTGATAGTTTTGAATATGGTATTAGTAGTCCTTAGTTGTAATCAATGGCTTCTTGCTGGTGTTGGGTGCTTTTTAACTGATTAATTTTTGTATTTGTAGTTACATGCATATACATGTTTTACGGAAACTATATTTACCCTTTTTAGTCTAAGGCATACTTCGAAAACTGATTTATAAAGTTTATAATATAACAAAACACTTCAGGAACTAAGTCCTAATTAAGTTTTAGAGCTAGAAATGATTTTTCTGCATCACTTACATTAAATTAATTAAGCATTTACTATTTTAGTTTAAAGGTGATGTAGGACCAGTGATAGGGCCGAAGAATGATGCGAAGGGAGGATAGAAATAAGAAAGGTAAAGGGAAAGAGGGAGAAGAGAAGAGGATGGGAGGTGAGACCAAAATCAAGATATTCTTACAATAAGTGAGAGAACTTTATACAGGGATCCCAAGTCAAAGATAATAGAAGTATAACAACTTCCAGCACAACAATTAGAATCTTACCAACTTTGAATAATAATAAAGACAAGGATTACATTTAAAGAGTTATTATTTCTCAATGAATGGGAATTTTAATATCAGGATTGACCGAAGTATTGAAGCTCAATATATGGAAGTGGGATAATTATATTGTAAATATGTAAATAATTAGAGTTATTAGAAGGAGGGAGTAAACTGAAAAACTTAAAAGTTGTTGTAATTATAGGTAAATTGAAGTGAGAGTATGGAAGAGGCTTAGAAGTAATTATTAAACATGGACGGACTTAATTGTGAATTAAAATGTATTGGAAGAGAGTATTCAGTGGGGAATTAGAAAGTTTGGGGGGAAGAAATATAATTTTCCCCCAAAGTGTTTTAAAACTCAATTATAAGAGTTAGAGAGGAAGAGAAGACAGAAGAAAAAAAATGGAAGAGGAGAAGAGAGGAGACCCACGGAAGAACCTAGAGGAGGAAGCTTGGGAATATTTTGGTCTAAAAGCATATTTCCTGAAAGAATGAAGCTTTAATGTGTTCAAATGATTTGAATTTGAGTTGTTTATGAAATATGGAAAATGTTTATCAAAGAGAAGTGGAAATAGAAATTGGGAGGATTGGAAAGTTATGTGATAAACAAAAGTATTGTGAGATGTTTTTGTATCGTGATTTGTTATGAGTCACTAAGCGAGGGCCCTATTAATCGCGATGAGTATTTTGGTTAATGTTTATGTTGGATTTCATGGACGGCCTAAAGTGAATTCCTTGGGTGGCAAGCTACTGGTTTGCGTACAAGCCGAAGGAGCTCTGGAAAGTTTTAAGTCATGAGGACCATTGGGTTTTATGAGCATGACACTTGTGGAATTTTTTGGCCAGATATACTTTGAGTATCATATGGAATAACATGAATTTTATATTTAGACACTTTTAATATTTAAATATGTTTACAAATGTTATTATAAATTTAAATGCTTTATATCTCATTTGTATATGCTGCTTTTCCTTGTTCCAGTTACTTGAGATAAACACTGTTTGAAGTCTAGTTTTATTGAGGACTGTGATTAAAGTTGAACGATTTTAACTTAGAATATTATTCTCACCCTACAAAACAATCCAATTTCTATTGTGCAGGATAAAGTTAGTGGGCACAGTGGACACATGGGGGTGGTGGAGATACTCCACTCCTCGAAGGTCCTTCTCCTACATGGCTATTTTTGAAGGCAAAGCCTCTTGTAATATAAGTTTAGCCCTTTATTTTTGTCCTAGCTGAATGCAAAGGAATGGTTATTTTGTCAGTTTGTTTTATTCCGGGCCATGTAACTTGAAGTTTTATATTGTAATATAAGACTTGTCTTTAATGAAATTAAGAATGTTAGTATGTTACACAATTTAGGTCGAATTACGTGAAACTTTTTGTAGAGAATAATTAATTATTACCTAAGTGTGAATATCGTATTTTGTTTGATTTTTTTTTTTGAATAAATAAAAGGTTTTGGATCATTTTCATTAATAAATGAACTTTTGGGATATTTAAAATAAAGGCAAAATTTAATTTCAATGATTTGTCACTATTTTCTTCAATTGATGACTCATCCTTCTCAACTTGTTAAACTCACGGTAGATTGCAAAAATATATAACCGTCACCATGTCTCATTTCCAATGTTTCAAGCTAGGAGAAGAATGGGTTGGTGTTGAGATGTTGGTTATTCATTTGATTTTGGATCGACTATTGATTGTTATGAGACTCTATTAGTCAGTCAACTTGTGTTGTAAGACTTTGCTCTCTTTCTCGGTTAACTTCATAAGATATCTTCCTCTTATTTAAAAATTTGAAAAAGTAATAGATTAAGACAATGTTCTTTTGAAGAGCCTTATGGGGTCACTTGGTGACTCTACACAAATTGTCATGGAACTATAGCTTAGAACATGGATTACATACTCATTCATGCTTCCTATACTATCCAAACTGGAAAATGTATATAGCCCTGGATAGAGTGAAACTCTTAATGCACATTGTCATATGGCTGATCCAAGTCATAAATCCCATTTTGTTGTGTTGTTGTTTCTTATTTTTCCTTTCAAATGTGAACTTGTCAGAACAACCCATTCAATTGGAACAGGGTATCACAATTAATTGGTAAAGACAAGATTTATCTTTATTCATGTTAGTTTAGGGCCTGTTTGGGAGAGGGATCATCCTGATCTCATCTCATTCAATCATCATCTCATCTTAGGATTTGATGAACAGTAATGACTTGTGTTTTTTGGAACCTTCATCTCATCTCATCTCATCCACATCATCATCTCATTCACAACATCATCTCATTTTCTCTTACAATTACTAATCTATCCCTACTTATACACCTATAATTACCTATACTTTAATACAAATATAAAAAAAAAGAATTTGACAAAATAGTAATTTTACATACCCTCATTTATTACACTTATAATTTTCTCTATGTATCTATCATTTCTCATCATTTTTTTTTTCTCTTTTCTACTCACACACACCTCTCTCTCTCACACACACACTTTTTCTCTGCTCTCTCTCTCTCTCTCACACATACATACACCTCTCTCTCTCTTTCACACACCCACACCCACACTCTTATATATATATATATATATATTTATATTGATTTAATTAAACAAAATTTTACAATATTATTATTTTTTTAGTTGCAATATTCCTTTATTTGTTTTGAGTAGAATATACAATTTAATCCCTAAAATATT
>QANZ01029152.1:0-51299 GCA_003254925.1 Chamaecrista fasciculata | reverse complement strand
TTAAGATACAATCTTCTTCTAAACCCGTTATAACATATTTAAAAAAAGTGAAAAAAATGGAAAAGTTTTATATTCACATTTGTTAGCAGTCTAGTCTTCAAACTATGAGATAAGTTCATTTCGGTTATCAAAATATTTGTTATATTTTTTAGTCTAAACGTCAATTCAATCCCTCTTTTTTTTTTAAATATATCTGACGAAGTTTTTTGAAAAAATTAAAAAGAGTTAAAACTATTCCTCGTTCTGTTTTGTTTATCAAACTATGAGATTAGTTAAAATTATTTCCTAAATAATAACGGTAATATTTTTTTAGGGACAAAATACAAAATGACCCACGTGTATGTACAGACTTGAATCATTGGATTAAAAAATAAAGGGTTAATTTGGTCCTAAATGTTTTCCCTAATTTCACACCCTATTTAACATCATTATCACTAAAATCACCCAAACACCAATACATCATCTCATCTCATCCAATTAAAAAATAATCTCATCCCATCCATTTGGATGAGATTGGATTAAAATTAACTGGCTCCCAAACAGACCCTTAATTGGTTCAATTAATGGAAAGATAATAAAGATCTTCATGATCAAGCACTGCTACTGCTTAACTGTTTATTCTTTTATCACATATTAACTATTTATAAGTATCTCAAATTCTAGTCCTATAAGGATTACTGAACCTAGGCCCAATTACTTAAATCCTTAACCACTAAGATATGCTTATCCCAAATAATTAGCAACTAACTGAATACAAGTCACCTTAAAAGATTACATAAGATATCCCAAATCTTAACTATAAGATATGCTTCAATGACGATGAAGAAATGATGAGAGATTTGGATGATTTCGCTTCAATTTTCTGCAATTTTGCTTCAATTTTCTGCACAAAAGAGGAAGATGATGATGATAATTTCGCTTCAAATCGTTGATTTCAGTGTTTTGTGGGAAGATGAGTTGAATGGAAGATGAAGATGAAGATGAATGGAAGATGAACATGAAAATTAAAAAAAAATAATCTGGGAAAATAAAGATGAGGATTAAAAAAAAAGTTTAATTACCAAAAAAAAAGTTTTAGGGGTTTAGGGTTTAGGTTTTAGGGTTTTAGAGTTTTAGGGATTAGGAGTTTCTGTTTTAATAAAATAAATGCCAGGGGACTAAATTGAAGTTTAGGGTTTTTAATATTTTCTATTTCAATTTAGTCCTTGCATATCAATTTAGTCCTTGAATATTTTTGAATTAAGGACTAAATTGGAATGTTTGAAAGAGTTTTGGGACACTTTACAATTTTATTTTGAGGATTTGGGACTAAAATGAATGAAGATGAGGAAAAAGAGGGGGAATTGAGAATAATGGGATAAGAATGAGTTAGGGACCTAATTGCTCAAATCAGATTTTTTTAGGGTTTAGGGTTTTAGGGTTTTTAATATTTTTAAGGACTAAATTGGAATGTCTGGAAGAGTTTTTAGATACTTTATAATTTTATTTTGAGGATTTGAGACTGAAATGAATGAAGATGATAAAAAAGAGGGGGAATTTCAGAATAATGAGATAAGAATGGGCCTGGGACCTATTTGCTCAACTCAGTTTTTTTTTATTGTATATGCTGATGTGGCTTTTTTCTGACGTGGCAGTTTTATTTTAGGATAACGGGTGCTGAAGTGGCAGTTAACGGCCACGTCAGCACATAATGAGACACATTAGAGTCCGTTATGTCCATATTAGCTTTTTTTGTAACCACCATTTGACGGAGGGACTTATTACTATGACGTTTGCAAAATTCAAGGACCGGCTTGTACAATTTCAAAAATCCAGGGACCTATCTGCCAGCGTGTCCAAAATTTAGGGACCGAGTTGTTAGTTTTCTCATTAATTTATTCTCTTTGCTTCAAATTATAATACTTTAATGCCTCAAATAGTGAAATTCAATAATTTGCCTAATTTCTTCTTTTTTTGGCCGAAAACAGAATTTATTAAAAAAATTAAAAACACTAGCGTACATCAATACAACATGTGGATGGAAGTGGAACAATGCTTCAGCCTTCACGGTTCAAATCTGAAAAATTTTAGAATTGAGAATTTTGTATGATGGAAGTGGAACGCTGCATTTTGCTCCAATACATAAGAAAAAAAAACTTAATAACATATAAAACAAAACATTTTTCTCTCTGAACTTCAAAAAAAAAAGGTAGGATAGGTGGAATCTTAGGATCTTACTAGTAAGATCTCAATTCCACTACTGTCCCATCTAAAATCGATTCTGCATGAGATCGAACAAGAAACTTGTTTGCAAGATAGTAGGATGTATTGATCTTGATAGCCATGGTATTAACGGTAAATGAACACGTGATATGCTATCATTAAGATATCAAAGTGGAATATGTAAAAATTAGAAGGTACCAATGCATAATTTATCATAATTTATTTTTTTATTTATTGGTTGCCTGTTCAATTTCTGAGAATTCACCCTTACTCATTCGAATTTGACTCGCTTTGAGCACTATGCTATAGTAGGAAAGTTTCTCAAAACTAGCTACATTTATAAAATCTTGAAACTAAGAGGTTGTTAAGCAATACTAAGATGCTTACCAATTCAATTAATCCCTTGTTGATAAAGTAAGGTTATTCATTAAAGTACATCAATATCACTAGTGAATATACACCTCAATATAGTGAAGGTTAAAGTGTTATTTTGGTCTCTCATGTTTTCTCAAGGTTTCGTTTTGGTTCCTCATGTTTTCTCAAGGTTCCGTTTTGGTCCCTCAATTTTTTCTCGTTCCGTTTTAGTCCTTCATGTTTGCTCAAACTTCTGTTTTTTCCCTCAAGTTTCTAAAACGTTCCACTTTAGTCCCTGACTTTTTCCAACCACTTTTTTTGTTAAAAAAAAAAAAGGAAAGACACTAAGTTTCATCTCCCAACAATTTTGTTTTTTTGCATTAAGGTTCTTCCCTTTTGCAAAAGAGCAAAATTGTTGAGAGATAAAAGTTAGTTTTTTTTTTCTTTTTTTTTTACAGAAAAAGGGGATGGAAAAGAGTCAGGAATTAACGGTGGAACTTTTGAGAAACTTGAGTGACCAAAACAGAACGAAAAAAAAGGAAAGACACTAACTTTCATCTCCCAACAATTTTTCTCTTTTGCATTAAGGTCCTTCCCTTTTGTAAAAGAGAAAAATTGTTGAGAGATAAAAGTTAGTTTTTTTTCTTTTTTTTAACAGAAAAAGTGGATGGAAAAGAGTCAGGGACTAACGGTGGAACTTTTGAGAAACTTGAGTGACCAAAACAGAACGAAAAAACTTGAGGGACCAAAATAGAACTTTGAGCAAACAAGACGGATCAAAACAGAACGGAAAAAACTTAAGGGACCAAAACGAAATTTTAAACAAATATGAGGGACCAAAATAAGACTTTGGCTTACTGTTAATCAACCCCTTGAATTTTTGGCTTTCTCACTAACATATTAGTTCCTAGGGGCTTTGTGTGTCCTAACGGGTACGCAAATATGTATGTAAAATAAATAAGAGACTAAATTGTTAACTTAGTAAAAAAAGAGAGACCAAATAGTAAATTTTCTCTTATAGGGGATTTTCCTCATGTTACACCTTCATATTGTCAACTCGTAATGTTTGAAGTATCGAATTGTTAATTTGTTCTTAAACTATTTATTGATGATACAATTATAAATACATATTTAATTTAAAAAATACAAAAAATTATTTAAAACTTTTGCAGTATGCACCAGCATTATATGATTCATGATTGACATTTTTCGTTTTCCTCTTTTTTTCTTCTACAATATTTCAATGAATCTAAAGTTTAAACTAACACGATATATAAAAATAATTATATTTCATTTTCCATATTATGCACTAAACTCTATATAAAATTTTGTTACGATATGTTTTATGGTTGAATCAATCTGCTCTCCTTTTTATCTGAAGCCTTTTTTGCAGGATATCCGAAGACAAACCCCTCAGTCTGTGGACTTTACTCTTGGAGGACAATTAGGACATAATCTGCTCAAACAAATTCTGGATTTTCTGCCTTATGCATACTTATCTTTTAATGACTTTGTTTCCTTTTCTTTCTAGTTTCTTTTAGCTTTGTAGAAAAAAAAAATATAAAATTTTGTTACAATGATTGTTTGAATGAAAATGAGAGGATAAAATGATATTTAGTTCTTACCAAAAAATTATATTTAATTAATTAACTAAGGTTAAATAATATAACCAATGACTATAATATAAATATTATTATCTATTAGTTTTTCTAATTTTTTTCATTGAGTTGCTATTATTTATTTTTGAAAGATAGAGAATAAAATTATGAAAACACATTCAAATAGAAGAAGCCATAATAAATTTAAAGAGTTTGAATGATCAAGATTGTGAAATATTAAAAACAAATTTGACCACAAAAATATTAGGGATGACATTGAAGATAGGCAAAAGTACTATCGGTATCCCCAAAGTATGTAATCATTTTCAGTTGTACTCTTAAAGTTGTTTTAAATTAATTGTATCACAAAAGTATGAGGTCAATTTAGTTATATCCCCGAAATAATTTTTAGTCAATTATACCTCTAATATTTTGTATTTGAGTCCATTGCACTCTCAAATATCACCCAATTTGACAGTACAATTGACTTAAAAAAAAGCTTGAGAGTACAATTGATGCAAAAAAGAAAAGATTGTTGGTATAATTGATTCAAAAAGAACTTTGAAAGTATAAATGAAACTGACTTCATACTTTGTAAATACAATTGACTAAAAAAAATTTTAGAGATATAATTAAAAATAATAACATACTTTAGGGGTACCAATAATACTTTTTCCTTGAAGATAATAATATAAAGTTTTATGATCAAGTTAGTGCTTTTATATAAAAAGAAATTAAATTACACTGACACGCCACAAAATTTTTCTATTTGCTTTTCTCATTTCATATTAGTTTTCAATTAAAAATGTTATGGGTCCCATAAAATGGTTAAATTTTTTTAAAAACAATTGCTGGGCTTGAGCGGGAAAAATGGCGCCATTCTTCCAGCAATATACATATAATAGATAGATATAAATATAAATGTACAATTAACAAAGTCAAAATCTGCTTGCCCAGAAAAAGAAACGCAAAAACCAAAATTTTCATCTTCATCTTCAAGCTATGGCGGAATCAGGGATCAGTCACAAGAAACGTAAAAGAGCAGAAACAGAATCAGTTGATAGGCTTAGCAGCTTGCCAGATTCGTTGATTCTTCACATTCTTTCCTTCCTCCCAACGAAGGAAGCCGTCGCCACAAGCTTCTTGTCCAAGAGATCGAAACCACTATGGCGCTCACTCCACACTCTCGACTTTCAAGATAGAAGCTATAACTTGGGCGATTCCAGATTCGTTCGCTTCGTAAACGCAGTTCTCACCTTGCGTGGTTTCGAACCCATCAAAAGGTTTCGTCTCCGTACTCTATCTTTCGTCCCGCGATCTAATCTCAAGGCTTGGCTTAATGTAGCAATAAATCGTCACGTCGAGGAACTCGAGTTTTCTTTTGGGATTGCTACGCTTTTGCTACCTAGCATTTTCGTTAGCAGTACCATTAGGGTTTTAAAATTGAAGAGGGTGTCAATAGCTAAACTTCCTTCTGTTCATTTACCCTCACTTAAAGTACTACATTTGGAATCTGCTGTTTTTATAAACAAAGAATCTGCGGTCAAGCTTTTATCTGGGTGTAAACTTCTTGAAGAGTTGGTGATGGTAGATTCATGTGGTATCTACTCAATTGAATATGTCAAAGGTTTAACACAGCTGGTTAAAGCTCAAGTTGATGGTTATATGATTTTGCTACCGTGGAAAGCCCTTCGTCGTGTTCAATTTCTGAGCGTAGACTCGGTACAAATTGTGATTCTTCTTGTGCATTCATCGAAATATTATGAGAAAAGGGAATAATCAGCTTTTTACATCTGAGTAAATCTTTCTTTTTTTATTACTGAAGATGATCGTTCAGTACATGAAAGTCTGGTTTTATTTTGAACTTGTAAATAATTGAAACATAAACCTTTGTCTTAGAGTGACAAAAAGTCTTCGATATAACCAATTTACACTCTGTTTTCATTCTATTGGTAACGAAATGTCTGATCATGCCTTTGTTTTCTTCTTTCAGGTTACTACGGTTCGCTTTAAATATTGGTGTCCCATTTGGAAAAACCTTGGATTTCCCAATTTGACCCACCTAGAATTTATATACTTTAATCATTGCAGGAGTTTTCTAATGGGTTGGCTCCACAAGTGCCCCAAGCTTCAGACTCTTGTCATCCGTGAGGTTTGTAGACTTAAAATTTGCTCCTGCTTTAGCTTTTCTTTGTTAGTTTCTTAATGTTTGTGTCTGTGGTCAGTTTGGTCCCACCTTCACTGAGCCATCTCATGGTGGTACGGAGAGAAGGCTAATGGAACCAAAATTTGTTCCACAATGTCTTTCAGAACGCCTTGAAAAATTTTATCTTGGGGAATGCCAAGGCCTGGATAATGAGCTGCAACTTGCAAGAGCTATTATGGAGAATGCAAGAGCTTTGAAGACTGTAACAATCTGCAGTATTAGTTCTTCTAGTGAAAATGAAAAGCTTCAAATGATCAAAAGATTAGCATCGTATCCCAGAGCCTCTGAGACTTGCAGACTTTTGTTTAGCTGATAAGGTATATAGGTTTTATAATCAAGAAGCTACAAGTGAATCATGAATGCGTGCTTTTCATTTGCATATGCTGCTTTTCATTGTTCCAGTTACTTGAGATAAACACTGTTTGAAGTCTAGTTTTATTAAGGACTGTGGTTAAAGTTGAAGCATTTTAATCTTACTAAGAATATTATTCTATTGTGCAGGATAAAGTTAGTGGACACTCGGGTGGTGGAGACACTCGTGCCACATGAGGTAGAAGTCTGATTGTGTAATTACTATTTTATATTTTATATTTGTTTGTGTGCTGCAATAGGCCCTACATGGCTATTTTTGGAGGCAAAGCCTCTTGTAATATAAGTTTAGCCCTTTATTTCTATCCTAGCTGAATGCAAAGGAATGGTTATTTTGTCAGTTTGTTTTATTCAGGGCCATGTAACTTGAAGTTTTATATTGTAATATTAAGACTTGTCTTTAATGAAATTAAGAATGTTAGTATGTTACACAATTTAGGTCGAATCATGTGAAACTTTTTGTAGAGAATAATTAATAATTACCTAAGTGTGAATATCGTATTTTGTTTGGATTTTTTTAAATAAATAAAAATTTTTGAATCATTTTCATAAATAAATAAACTTTTGAGATATTTAAAATAAAGTGAAAACTTAAGTTCAATGATTTGTCACTATTTTCTTCAATTCATGATTCATCCTTCTTAACTTGTTAATTATCAAAACTCACGGTCGGTTGCAAAGTATATACTCGTCACCGTGTCTCATTGCCAATGTTTCAGAAAAATTACATATTCGTGGAGGATTTTGCAAGACAAGAACGCATTTGGAGAATTTTCCACTGTTCATCAATCCTCATAACAAAATTATGGCAAAATTAACTAGTAGTCAAAGAAACAAATATAAAATGCAGCAAAAGAGAAAATCGAAAATGCCGCCTCCGGTGATATAATCCACTTCTCTTTGATTGAATTGCACAACTAGAAGAATAGGGTGACACTTACTTTCTTTACTTCTTCAAAATTGACAATAAATCCTCACTTTTCTCTCTAATGCCCCCTCATCTGTCCTGTTTTAGATCCAATTTATTGGAAAAAGTTCTTATCCTTTTATTTTACGCGAAATCGCTTTTATAATTTCAAAACCGAATCCACTAGAATTTCTCTCGATTTCAATTTCGAAATCAAATCTCTATTGATTCAATTCACTCTCAAGATTTCTTCCCTTTCTCTACATTAATCTCCTATGATTTTCACTACCTAATTTCTTATTTTTGTAGTTGTGTCAGCGTTGTTGTGTGTGAGGAATACGCAAGACAAAAAGCAACATCCCATGCGTTTGGCCATCTATTTATTATTATTATTATTATTATTATTATTATTATTATTATTATTATTATTATTATTATTATTATTATTATTATTATTTGTTTATCGTTATTATTTTACAAAATGAAAAGAATTAAAATGAATAACTATTATTTTTTATTTGTTCCTAAAATTAAATATTATAAAATATTAGAAAAAACCCGTATAAAATACGATATTTAAAATTGTCTTTATTTTGTTTTCACTTACGAAGATATTTAAAATGTTTAAAAGAAGAACATTTTAGTTAATTAACTTCATTGAAAATGATCTCATTCTATGAGAATACATTATTCCCACCCCCTTGAATCAAAACAAAAATCTAAATATTCAATAGATGAAATTAGAAAATTCTTACTATTATTATTTCAACATTGCATTTTCATATGGCTATGCTTATTGGTAAAGTAACAAAAATTAGATTGATTCTACCATCGTACGGAGGCTTCTTATTCCTTAACACTACTTTTTTTCATATGGTTATACTTATTGGTTTTCAATTCATTTAGAAATCATAGTGGTTTCATACACTTGCAGTCTCTCTTTCAAAATGGATAGGAAATCGTCCATTTGAAGTTTTGGAAGTGACAATCCAACTTCAATCCCTCCTTTCTCATCTCTACTCTCACCCATTGATATCATTCGTCTTTTCTCAACGTGTCGTACCTCAATTTTTTTGGGCTTTCCTAATCCAAAATCTAGAGCCGTCAAAACGAGCCAGGCCCAGTGGACTGGCTCGTTTAACCCACCAAAATTGGCGAGCCGGGTTGAGAAAACCTGGCTCGCCAAAAATTTTAGCTCGAGTGGGTTGGCTCACTTAACTCGCCGCTCGTGGTGAGTTAGCTCGAGTGAGTCGCGACTCACGGCGAGCCAGCTCGAGTGAGCCGGGTTGGCTCACTTTGACGGTTCTACCAAAATCTGTTTCGTAGGCACCAAACTTTGGTGACCCTGCCACAATCACAGTGTTATTACTCATTGACCCTGATATTACTTTTTTCCAATCATTACTCATCCATTTCTCTGTGTCTCTTGTAAATCCCTGTCTCCTAATCTCTTTTATCTTCTTTCCTATTCCTTTCACTGCCTCCACAATCCCATTCTCGCCCTTTACTAACTCCTTTCTCTCTAATCTCACAATCCTTGATTCCAAGCAATTCCCAAAGTACGTTGATGGTATATATATTTCACTATCATCATTTTTACAATCTACCATAAAAACCAAGTAGCATATCTTGTCGTCATCATCATCCACATTTTTTGTTGAATTTTTCCCCTCCTCTAATTTCACCAAACAAGTCCATATCAAACCACATGTCACTGTAAAACTTGATACATGAGGCGTGTCTTCTACTTCTTGATCTTGGAGATGATCCACGATCCAATTTTTCAGCTTCTGAATTTGGGTTTGGCCTAATACCATTGTGGTTCGAACCATGTCAAGAAGAACTATATGTTCTTTGAATCTCACAAATTGGAGAGAGAAGAAATAAGAAAAAGGGAAACATGATTAACAGAAAAAGGGAAGAAATAAGAAAGAGCGAAGGAGAGAGAGTTTTGGAGAGAAGGAAGGAAAGTTTGGAGGAAGTGATGAGTTGAATGAGGAAAATCATAGACGAAGATGCGTTGTGTGATAGAATTTTTGTGGCTGTGTGGAAAATCAAAGAAAGTGAGAGGAATAGAGGTGGAAGGGACGGAGCCTAAAGGAGGAGCCACCATGAATTGTTTTAGGATCTTGAGATCACATCCATATGCTTTAGACATATTTTAGACTTCAAGAATAAACACAAACACAAATAAAGAGATGGTGATGACTCTATGGCTTCCCCAATGCTTTCTCATCATCACTCCTATGCTTTCTCATCAACAATTTCAGTTACATCAACAACAACCTCAACCACAACCACATGATCTGCATCATCATCATCACTCCTATGCTTTCTCATCTCTCTTATCCCAAGATTTTGCTTCCCAAATCGAACAACACAGACACAAGATTGATCAATTCCTTCAAGCCCAGGTACATAACTAATTAATAATTCAATCGACCATTTCTTCTTTTTTTTTTTAATCTCACCGACAGATTTGTCTCAGGAGGAACAATTTAGGTGGACGCTGGATGAGAGAGAGAGAGACGAGAGAGTTTCATCAACTATGCCAAATTGAAATTTTTTTCGTGTCAGGAGTGTTTTTTTCATTCTCTCTCATCTTGTGCGAAATGGAGGACCATTTTTTCTGTGGCCCACCGAATGTCGGGGCCTGATTCGAAAAAATGCTACACTTTAGTCCTTTCGGTCCACTATTTCGTAGTCAAAAATGAATTCGGTCGACTAAACCAAATAAGCATCTCACAAGTTGCCTACGATTATAATCATATTTTCACGATTCCCGAGGCAAACAGTGACACAATTTGATTTTTTTTAAAAGCAACAACCACATCCAAACACATTTTGATTATAATCAAATCACATCTTACTGTTTTCTACATTTTCCAACTTTTTCTTCCATTTCTATCCCTATACAATTTATCAGTTTCCTTATCCTTCTATCTACCAATCACAATCATTACATACCCATTTCAATAATGTCACACCAAATAATCAACTTTCATCGAAATACCAATACACAAATAATCAACTTTGATTATAATCATACTCTGATTATAATCTGAGCAGATTTTATTATAAGCGCAAACGAATGGTGCCTAAAGTTATATTACAGGTTGTTTGGATCGGGTCGGATCAGATTGTCTAATCGATCGACGACTAGACATTAGAACGAGCTCGTGATTTTACAGAGCCCGTGACAGATGGTCTGATTGGTCCAATCGACGACTAGACATTAGAACGAGCCCGTGATCTATAGAGCTTAGATCAGATGGTCTGGTGGGTCCAGCCAACAAAATAAAAATCAAAAGGGTAATTCTAATAAGTGTCCTTAAGGTACTTGTTAAGGAATATTAAATGCACTTTGAAAATTTAAATATAGCTCAGATTTTGGAAATAATAAAAGCTTCTTGTTCTCTCAGTTTTTTAAGACTAAAATACCATTTTCTTATATCTCTTTAATTTTTATATTTCATTAACCTTTTTTAAACAATTCATTTTTCTTATATCTCTTTCTCATGATTTATTTTATTTTTTTAATATTTTTCTGAGTTATACATATGTATTGCGTTTGACTATCGAAAAATGCATCTCTTTTTTTTTTTGGGTAGGCAGAAAAATGCATATTTTGTTATATATATATTTATTGGCTGGTTTCACAATATTTTTATTAAAAAAATTAAAATATAAAATATATATTTATATGAATATGCCCTTAAATAATAATAATCATATATATATAATTCAAAAAATAATAATGAAATAATAATTCGTTTTAGAAAATAAAAATGCAATGATAATACAGAAAAATACAATATTTTTGTATTTTTCTTAATATTATACACAAATATAAGATATATATATATATAATATAAATAAAAATAAAAGGATATAAAAAAGGGTATTTTAGTCTTAAAAATTGAGGAAACAAAAAACTTTTATTATTTTTAAAATTTGAACTATGTTTAAATTTCCAAAGTGCATTTAATACTCTTTAACAAGTACCCTAAGGGATTTGTTAGCATTACCGAAATCAAAATAGCATTTGAATCGGATTTACAGAACCTAGGAATGGCAATTTGGGTGGGTATTTAGGATACCCGTCCGAGTCCACCCGTAAAAAATATCCAAATCAACTATGCGGATACACACTTTATTGAAGCTTCAACTTTTAGGGTTTAAAAATTTGGGTTTGGGTTAATTAATTTTGGTCCGATTTTTTATTTTGTCTGGTTTTTGATGATTTGGTTTGGTTGAGGTTATTAGGATGCTAAAATGGCATTTAATAGTGTAATGTCACCACTTAACGTCTATGTCATTAAATAACTTAACGGGTTACTAACTAAAGAACAACATGATAGATGATTATCATAAATGAAAGATTTATTCCATTTTAATAATTGAAGGATTAAATTGTTGACTCAATAAAAAATAAAGGACCAAATAATAGTTTCCTCTTATTAGATTCATATGTATAATCAAAGTTATCAAAAATCAAAATAGTAAACTAAAAAAAAAAGTGTAGGATTGAAATGTAAACTTAAATCTTAAAAGAGTTTATCTCAATATGTATAATTTTCAAATTATATTTATCACAATATATTTATTTTATATTTTCGTTACATAAATCAAGATTTTAATATTTTAAAAATTTAAACCTACTTCTTAAAGATATTGGTGAGTGGATTAACTGAGATGTAAAATAAAATATGCGTGATAAACTGGAAAATGGCTAGCACTTACCTAGTTCACCGGAGAGGGCTGCGATGGCCAAGAGTTGAACAAGAACCTGCAAGAGCTTCACAGGGGGGCCCTGCGAAGTGTACTCCGACGCTCAAGTTAGTAAGAGAGTGATAAGAGAGTAAGAGTTTCAGAGTGTAAGAAGTAGCTAACCTTGAACTGGTGAGATGGGCTCTATTTATAGAGCAGGGAGGAGAGAGGTGGTCAGCGTGCGGGGCGGACCACGTAACTGGACACGATCTCTACCAGCGGAGATGGTGGAGACCGAGATTTGCGGAGCAAGGCAATCGTGGGTGATTGCGTGTTGCGTCGCTAGGCGGGCGCCTAGAAACTGGAGATCGTGGGTATGAGCAAGTCAGTAGCCCACGATCCCCTGTAGCGTGGTTTGCGGAATGAGGTAGTCGTGGATGGCCACGTGTCATGTGGGGGGACGCGCGCCAGGACCCAGGACGGACCACGCCGCCCCTAATTGTGCTTAGGGCGCCCGATTGACTCGAGGACGCCTCGCAAAGTGCGGAGGGGAGAAGAGGCCCGGTGCGAGGGCCGTTTAGGCGTACGCCCAAATAGTGATGTATCAATGCGTAAAATAGATAATTTGAGAGTCAACTTAGCACTTAATGGTGATACGTCATCACTTAACAAGATCATCAAGTTAACTCATGGTTAACAGCTCAGGGACCAAAACGTAGACGGAAGTGTAAAATTGAGGGACTAATTCATATTTTCCTACAATTCAAGGACTAAATCGTTGACTGAGTAACAATTGAGGGACCAAAAAGTAAGTTTTCTCAATGTTCCAAATTGGTCCCCCAGTTATGTTCAATGTTCCAAATTGGTCCCTCAGTTATTTTTCGTTCCATATTGGTCCTTCAGTTATGCTTAATGTTCGAAATTGGTCCCTCAGTTATTTTTGGTTCCATATTAGTCCCTCATTTTTCCAAAATTTGAGAAAGTTGGTCCCTCAAACGTTTTCCATCTATTTTTCCGTTAAAAAAAAGATAAAATTGATTTTTAGCTCCTAAAAGTTTGAATTATTTGCATTAAAATCCTTTTTCTCTATAATAGAACCAAAATGTAAGAAAGAAGAAATAACTGGGGGATTTTAGTTTATGTCAAAAATATATATATATATATATTTTTTTTTTCTCTCTCTCTCTCTCTCTCGTCTCTCTCTCTCTCTCCCTCTCTCTCTCTAATCCGAGATTTTCGAAGTGCGATCTGATGCTGAAAGGGTTTCTGTGCGAGGTGTACGATGTGGAGTGGGATGTGATAATGGTGGACGCGCCGACAGGGTACTTCGACGGAGCTCCGGTAAGGATGAGTGCGATCTATACGGCGGGATTAATGGCGAGAAACAGGGAAGAAGGCGACACCGATGTGGATAGGCATGTGGAGGATAAATCCTCGAAGGCGTTTCTGTGCAAAGGGTATTTGAAAGAACAAAACGGAAGGATTAGGCATTTCACGATTCCGAGCCGTAGGGTTTGTGAGGGAAGGCCTTTTTGTCCGCAATAGGGTTTTTTCACCATTTTAGGGAAACGAGACAGGATCGATTGGAAATCAGAATCAAAAAGAATAAATCGCGAGATTTGAATTTGGAGATGAAGACGATGATGATGGAGAGAGAGAGAGAGAGAGAGAGAGAGAGAGAAATAGTTTTTTTTTGTGCGAAATAAACTAAAATTCTCCAGTTATTTCTTCTTTCTTACATTTTGGTTCTATTATAGAGAGAAATATCTTTAATGTAAAAAATTCAAATTTTTAGGAGTTAAAAATTAATTTTGTCTTTTTTTTTTAACGAAAAAATAGATGGAAAACGTTTGAGGGACTAACTTTGTCAAATTTTGGAAAATTAAAGAATTAATATGGAACGAAAAATAACTAAGGGACCAATTTAGAACACTAAGCATAACTGAAGGACGAATATGGAACGAAAAATAACCGAGGGTCCAATTTAGAACATTGAGCATAACTGAGGGACCAAAATAGGACTTTGGTCAAAATCAAAATAGTAAACTCAAAAAAAAAAAAAAAGTTTCTTAAATCTTAAAAGAGTTTATCTCAATATGTATAATTTTCAAATTATATTTATCACTTAATAAATTTAAATGCATCACTATATATTTATTTTATTTTTCAATTACATAAATCAAGATCCTAATATTTTAAAAATTTAAACCGACTTCTTAAAGATATTGGTGAGTGGATTAACTGAGATGTAAATAAAATATGAATAGACTAGATAATTTGAGAGCCAATTTAGCATTTAACGGTGATAAGTCATCACTGAACGTAAGATCATCAAGTTAACAGCTCAGGGACCAAAATGTAGATGGAAGTGTAAAATTGAGAGACTAATTCATATTTTCTTACAATTCAAGGACTAAATCATTGAGTGAGTAACAATTGAGGGACAAAAAAAAAAAAGTTTTCTCAAGATATTGGTGTAGAGTTTGTTTTATGATTGATTTATCTATCCCTCTCAACTTCCACTACTATGAGTCTAGTAACTAAAATCATTCTTGATCTTCATCCTCACTCGTTCCTTACGCTAAAGATCAATTGATAAACTAAGCTATGGTTAGATCAAGAAGCAGTCGCAAGAAAAGAGAAATGGCAGCAAGAAGTTCGATTGACAGGATTAGCGATCTACCTGACTCGTTGCTTCACCACATTCTTTCTTTCCTCCCAACCAAAGAAGCCGTTGCCACAAGCTTGTTGTCCAAGAGATGGAGATCACTCTGGCTCTCACTCCACACTCTTGACTTCGACGATCTAGACTTTCGCAGAGACAGAACCTACGAGCCTTCCTTCGTTAACTTCATAGACGCAGTTCTCATCTTGCGAGATTTTCAACCCATCAAAAGGTTTCGTCTCCGTTGTCAACACTTGCTATTGTCATCTAATTTCAACGTTTGGATTAATGCAGCAATAAATCGTGGGGTTGAAGAACTCGAGCTTGATCTCTTGGATCATATTTTGCCATCTTCCATTTTCGTTTGCAGTACCATTAGGGTTTTAAAGTTGGAAAATGTGAATGTATCTACTATTTCTTCTGTTCATTTACCCTCACTTAAGGTATTACATTTGGTAGATACTATATTTGAAAATAAAGAATCTGCGGTCAAGCTTTTTTCTGGGTGTAAATTTCTTGAAGAGTTGGTGATCAGAGATTCAAGTGGTATCGACTCAATTGACAATGTTATAGAGTTAACACAGCTGGTCAGAGCTCAAGTTGATCTTCATATTGTTTTCCAGTCTTGTATAGCCATTCATCATGTTCAATTTCTAGGCATAAACCCGGTACAATTTCGGATGCTTCTTGTGCATTCACCAAAAATTAGTAAAATGTTTGTTTTTGATTGCTGAAGATGATCCTTTAGTACATGAAAGTCTGATTTTATTTTGAACTTGTAGAAAATTGAAACATAAACCTTTGTATATAACCAATTAACGCTTTTGGTTTTCTTGAAGGATTGAATGGGATGGGAGTTTCACTCTGTTTTCATTCTATTGGTCAACGAAATGTCTGATCATGCCTTTATTTTCTTTTTGCAGATATATAAGTTTAGCTTTGCTAGCTGCCCTATTCCAATATTTCCCAATTTAACCCACCTAGAATTTGGAGGCCTTGATTGCATCTGGGAATTTCTAATGCTATGGCTCCAAAAGTGCCCCAAACTTCAAACTCTTGTCATTTATGCGGTTTGTAGAGTTATAATTTGCTCCTGCTTTAGCTTTTCTTTGTTAGTTTCTTGATATTTGTGTTTGTGGTCAGCTTGGTAATACCTTCAATTGGATATCTGACGGTGGTATGGAGAAAAGGCTAATAATGGAACCAGAATTTGTTCCACAATGTCTTTCAGAACACCTGGAAAAATTTTATCTTGGGGAATACGAAGGCACGGATAATGAGAAGAAACTTGCAAGAGTTATTTTGGAGCATGCAAGAGTTTTGAAGACTGTGACAATCAGCAGTAGTAGTGATTCCACTGAAACTGAAAAGCTTCAAATGATCAAAAGATTAGCGTCATATGCCAGAGGCTCTGAGACTTGCAGACTTTTGTTTAGCTGATAAGGTATAGGCTTTATAATCAAGAAGCTCCAAGTGAATCATGAATGTGTGCTTTCTTCTTGTCACTTAAACTACAACTGCTAGATTTGAAGGATTTGAATATGGTATTAGTATTCCTTAGTTGTAATCAATGGCTTCTTGCTGCTGTTGGGTGCTTTTTCACTAATTAATTTTTGTATTAATAGTTACATTACATGCATATATATGTTTTAAGGAAACTATGTTTACCCTTTTAATCTAAGGCGTACTTCGAAAACTGATCTATAAAATTTATGATATAACAAAACACTTCATGAACTAAGTCCCAATTAGTTTTTGGAGCTAGAAATGATTTTTCTGCATCTCTTACATTAAGTTAATTAGGCATTACTATATTAGTTTGAAGGTGATGTAGGACCAGTGATAGGGCTGAAGACATTATGGGAAGAGATGATAGAAATAAGAAAGGGAAAGAAGGAGAAGAGAAGAGGAGAGGGAGGTGAGAGCAAAATCAAGATATTCTGTTATCAAGTAACTCTTCAAATCTTCTTACAACAAGTGAGAGAACTTTATATAGGAATTCCCAGTAAAAGATAATAGAAGTATAACAACTTCCAGCACAGCAATTAGAAGCTTACCAACTTTGAACAATAATCAAACCAAGGATTAAATTACAAGAGTTGTTATTATTTTTTTCCCCCTAAAATATGATTTCAAGCCTTGTTCTATTGAGAAATTGGGAATCCATTTCTCCTTTCTTTCTCCTCTTCCATTCTTCTCTTCTCCTTCTTTCTCTTTTTATTTGATTCTCCCCTCATCTCTTATTATCTGTCATTAGTCCTAGCTCTTAAATCAAAAGGCCTTCTGCCTTTAATTTTAACTGGGATTATCATTTTCATTTCTAGGGGAGTGTTATGTCATGTATTGAATTCCATGAACCTATTTTGTTATTATGCCTCTAGTTCAGAAGAGAATTTTATGTAGTTTTTTCTTCCAATCAGATACTGGATACTAATCTGAAGCAGAACTACTGGAATGAGATGCTGCAAAAGAGCATATCAAATGGTGGCTAATGTTTAGTTTTGTGTTGAATTGAAAAGCATGCATTTGAAAGACAATGGTAGCTTGATGCTATTTGCTGGATGGTTTGGATTGGCTCAAAAACATGGGCGCTCTCTAAATTGTAAACACAGCTAAAACTATGGTTTTTACTCCATCTGTAATTCTTCATAGTAGTGTAAAGTAAATAAAAGAAATGAAGTTTAAATGTAAATGAAATGGAGCATTGCCTTGTCCATAAAACATTCGTAGCTATGTTTTAGGAATGTATTCTTAATTTCTTTTAGTCTTTACTCTTTACCCTGGAATATTATAAGGTGCATTAGTGACCTGACCATCAAAGATGGGACTTCCAACCCAGCTTTGGTCTGAACCATTTTTTTCTTTTGCCAAAGTTTAAATTTGCTCAGTTCTCAATTTGGTCCCATATTTTTTTTGCACTTTTGGTCCCACATCTTTGGGTTAGGTCTCAATTTGGTCCCATATATTTTTTTTATTGCAGATTTGGTCTTATCTTTGGGTCAATTGTAGAATTGGTCTTATATTTTTGGGTTAGGTTTAGAAGTAGTCGCATATTTTTATAAAAAGATCAATTAATCATTGATCTTTTTGCAAAGATATAAAACTAATTTTGCGACTTGACCAAAAGATATGAGACCAAGTCGAGACCTTTTGCAATGATATGAGACTAAAAGTGCAACAAAAAAAGATCTAAGACTAAATTGAGAACTGAGCAAAAGATATGGTACCAAATTTATGAGACCAAATTTGTAGTTTGTCCTTTTTTTAATCATTCAACACTGAAAAGTGAAACCTTATTTCAAATTTTTTGTGCTTATGGCCTTGAAATTAAAAAGGGTTTGGCTTGGAGAGGTTGATCAGTCTCTTCCTCCACTGACAATTTTCAATTTATTTGGAAACTAAAAGAAAAATTTGAAATCTAAGGAGGAAGGAAATGGAGCATGTAAAAAATTGGAATTGGAACTTTTGTGCTTATAAACCCTAGTCATTTAGGACAATATCAAATTATGAAAACAATAGGGTTACTGCGAAGTGCGAAACATTCAAACTAAAAGCAAAAATTAGTATAGAATTTTAACATAAAGGATTATAAAATGGTGAGGATTTAGAATGAGGAAAGGCACAATAGAGGATACTTTTCTCAAGTCATTATATCAATTTAATTGCAAAATATTCAACATATTAGAGAAAACTAATAACCCGATCCCTAAATTTTGCATTCGCTGGCAGATAGGTCCCTGAATTTTCAAAATTGTATAAGGTGATCCCTGAATTTTGCAAATGTTATACTAATAGGTCCCTCCGTTAAATCTCAGGATCCGTTATCCTTAAAAAAAGTGTCACGTTTCGTTGGGCAGATACGTCTCTGGCCCATTCTTATTAAATTATTCTCAATTCCCATTTTTTTTCATCATTTTCATTCATTTTAGTCCAAAATCCACAAAATAAAATTAGAAAGTGTCCAAAAACTCTTCCAAACATTCCAATTTAGTCCTTCAAAATATTAAAAACCATAAACCCCTAAAACTTAATTTTTTTAATCTTCATATTCATCCAATTTAGTCCTTAAAAATATTAAAAACCCTAAACCCTAAAAAATATGAGCTGAGCAATTAGGTCCCTGACTTGCAAATCAGTCTCTGACCCATTGTTATCCCATTATTCTCAGCTTTCCCCTCTTTTTCATCATCTTCATTCATTTTAGTCCCAAATCCTCAAAATAAAATTTTAAAGTGTCCCAAAACTCTTACAAACATTTTAATTTAGTCCTTGAAAATATTAAAACCCTAAACCCTAAACCTCTAAAACTTAAATTTTTTTTAATCTTCATCTTCATCCAATTTAGTCCTTAAAAATATTAAAAACCCTAAAATTATAAAACCCTCAACCCTAAACCTTAAGAATTAAATATTTTTTTTAATCTTCTTCTCCATCTTCCCATATTTGTTTTCTCATATCATCATCACCATCTCATATCATCATCAACATCATCATCTTCTTCCTCCTCCTTCCAGAAATTGAAAGAAAAAGGAGCTATGCGTCGCCCAACTCAATCAATCTTCATCGTCATCTTCATCATCATCATCATCTCCATCTTCATTTTCCCAAAATCCATCCTCCAAACTGAGAAGTCATGGCTCCAACCCAGAAATCGAAAAGCATATTTGACAACTCAAAGCCAGAAAATGGATTCAGAGTAATTTTGCTCGATTGAGATCCTCCAAATTAGCGACAACGGAACGAATATGAAATCAAAGCAATAGAAGAAATTAGCGACAACCCAGAAATCCGATTTCGATTTCGCTCGACAACCCAGAGTAAATTTCGCTCGATTTCGCTTTCTATCTCTCTCTATATTTCGATTTCGCTCGAAATCAAAGCCTATTACTTAGAAATCCAATTTCAATTTCGCTCTCAGGCTAAATTTCTCTCGATTTCGCTCTCTCTCTCCCTCTCTGTTTAAGATGAAGATGAACACGCTGACGGTGGATGAAGATGAAGGGATGATGAATTGATGAAGATGATGGTGGACAAATGGATGCTAAAATTGATGAAGATGGAGATTAAAAAAAAAAATTAAGGGGTTTATGGATTAAAAAGAATTAGACATTTATGTTAAATTGGGATGATGAAGATGAATATTAAAAAAAATTTAAGTTTTAGGAGTGTAGGGTTTTTAAATATTTTTAAAGATTAAATTAGATGAAGATGAAAATTAAAAGAATTTGAAGACACTCTACGATTTTTATTACCAAAGAGTTGAGACTCGGGATGATGTGACTTTCTTTTTTTTCTGCGACCAATTTAATTTTTATTTTTATTTTTTAAATAAAAAAATTTGATTAGCTGTATTCACTAATCAGTCGAAGCCCTCAATTCTCAAATCAAATCACTTTCATATTTTCATCTCTCAAGTCTCATGTTCATCTCGTCGAAGCACTAGCCGCTGCCACTACTCGCCGCGCCGTCGAAAGTCGAAGTTCTGTCTGCTGTCTGCTGTCGAAAGTCGAAACTCGTTGCTGATTTGCTTCATTATTGAACAATCTGAGAATGAACAATCTGCCGTGAACAATTTTTCTGACTTTCTTCATCATTGATCGCTGGTGGATTGACTTGAAAATTGGCACAAGAAAAAAGAAAAAGTGGGTTGGCGGGTGAATTGTTAGCTTCTTTTAAAAACTAGCCAACCTGGCCATGTCCCTTGTTTCGTCTGAGTTGTCTTACTTTTGAAAATACGGCTTGGTATATGATTTTTCAAAGTTGTGGTATTGAATTAGTGTTACAAGCAGATCAATGACTGCAGTGCATGTGCCTATGTAGATAAAAACATGAACAATCTTATGATATTAGTGGTATTGGTATCTTGAAGTGGTATCTTACCTTCCTAACATGTTTTTTTTATAAACGAAGGAGCTGATGTGTTTAACTAAACACTTCAATATCTGATTTGCTTCATTTTGAACTTTTTGCTGCAGTTTAATTGCAAAATGGGGGAGCTGGTGACTGAGAAACATGCTCAATATATTTTATCTATTGAAAAGGTGTCCTTCCTACTTCTACATTGTTATGAAACAGAAGGTCATCTTTGAGTGGCTGGCTGATTGCAAACCTATTTTATGATTAAGATTTACATTTGTCATATTTTATCAATATTTCCCCTTTCATATTTTTTCCCTGGGTTCTCAGAGGAAAGATGACTTTGAGTCTGTGGTGATGGAGCATCTAAGAATGAATGGGGCATATTGGGGTTTAACCACTCTTGATATACTAGGAAAGCTTGATACTGTGGATGTCAATGAGGTTATCTCGTGGATCATGAGTTGTCAGCATGAATCAGGTTTCTTTAGAGCCTTGTTTGCTTTCTTACTTTGTTCGGTTAGAAGTAGAACTTAGTTGGCCATTTCTAACATAAGGAATTTCTTTTTTATGTTATGCTTGATCTATTCAGGGGGATTTAGTGGTAACGTTGGACATGACCCACATATTTTGTATACACTAAGTACTGTCCAGGTTTTGGCTCTTTTTGACAAGCTTGACCTTATTGATGTGGATAAGGTGACAAAATGTATCCTCTAGCATACATATTGTTTGACTTCGGCAGGTGTTTGCTTGGATGAATCCTTTCTTGTATTGTTGAAGCTTTGGTTTTTGTTAAGCATTTAATGCACATTTTTGTTATTGTGATACTTCTGTTTGTTTATCAGGATATGCCCCTTTCGGCCTTGAGGAATTACTTATACTTTCAGTTTTGTGCTAAACTAGCTCCTCATCACTATAAACAATAACTAATCAATTTGATTTGTGAATTGATAGAAGTAGATAGTCACTAAAAGGTTCATCAGTGAAACTTATCATAATATATCAGATCCTGTCCTTTGATTCTTAATAATTATGTCAGATATTGTTAGCCTGCAAAATGAAGATGGATCCTTTTCAGGGGACATGTGGGGTGAAGTTGATACACGGTATCGTACCTCTCCTTCTTTGGTACCTGGATGATTCAGCTCGTTTGTTTTAAGTGTCTTTCTGACATAAATTTACCAAATTCTGTCTCAGGTTCTCATATATTGCTATTAATTGTCTATCAATATTACATCGTTTGGATAAAATTAATGTGGAGAAGGCTGTGAGGTTCATTTTAAGCTGCAAAAATATGGATGGTGGCTTTGGTTGCACACCTGGTGGGGAATCCCATGCTGGGCAAAGTATGTTATGTATCACTTATTATGGTTATCTGAATATTATTTCCTAAATTCTGCTGAATTTGTGTACACTTACAGCCTTGATATTAAGTTATTAACTATTAAGCCAAATAATTAATATTATGAGCATCAACCTAATTCCTAACTTGAGCCCTAAGGCTATGTTGGGGTTATAGGGATGATGGATGGGAGAGAAGTGGGTTTTAGGATTTCAAAATTAGGAGGAGTAAAGAAATCATTGATTTGGAATTGTTTCTCCCTAATCTCCACTCTTCATATATATTTTTTTTAGAAAACTCCTCGAAATTGAAGGATTTTGGAATATGATAATAAGATATCCATATTCCGGTCTCACTTGTCTCCTCCCTCCTATTTTCCCCACATTTCTTCTCTCCCTCACCTCGTATTCTCTGCTAATGCATCCTACTACTTCAAAATGTTAATCACAGTGACCTTGATACTGATGGAACTGAACAAAATAATATTAAGGTTTATAATAAATACAGCAGTAGATCAGAGGATTACCCCTAATTACTTTATCAATCAGCACTAATATAATGGATTATAATATAAATCATGGAACTAACCCTGGTTACTATATCAATCTGCATTAATTACTGAGTGGAGGCATTTGGGGAGGATTTGGAGGGAGTGGCTGGCTAATATGATTTCTTTGAATTGAGGTTGTTGGAGAGATTAGCCTCTTTGATGTAGATTGGTTACTTTTTATTTTTTTGGTTCACTCACTATAGTTTGCTGGTTGTGTTTCATCTATTTTTCTGTGAATTGAGTGGGTTGCTGTTCTGTTTTCCTTATTGAAATGAAGAATCAGAATTTTCTGGGTTACATTAGATACTCTTTCATATTTTCTTACAATTACAGAAATCAATCTTATTTCCCTTTCCTGTACCTGCCTGCATACACATGTTGTATTCTCGTTTTCAAAATATTTCTTTGCATGGCTGGAAGATTAACGCACTACCATATAAATCAATTCATAGATATAGTAAATCTGCATTACCCAATTAAAAGCCATATTCATTTTCTTTAGTTATATCATTAGGGAAAATTAATAATAGGGAGAAATTGACAAATAAGCAACTATTTTTTCTTTTTGTGGGAAAAATCCATATTTTTGTAAAAACATGTTAAATTGTGGAGAGATTTAGAGAAAGAGAGAATTAAAAAACAAAGTAGAGAACTAGAGAGAGAGAGAGAGAGAGAGAGAGAGAGAGAGAGAGAGTGGGTAAAGCAAGAAAATGAAAAAGATATTGGTGATAAACATAGTTGAATAATGGTTAAGGTAAAGAGTAAAATTGTGTAGTTGTATTAAAACTAATTAGTTAACCTTCCATTTTCTTACCCAAACAGGGTCTAGGGAATTCAGCAATTGATCTTTTCTTTTCCCTCAACTTTTTTCCCTTGCTTCACTTCTTTAACCTTCCATTCTGGATCTATTTGGGTTTGTCTGCCTTTACTTCTGCATCTGTTCGTGTTTGTCTCTTTGTCTCACTTTTGCTTCACCTCTGTTTTACATGCTTGATAATTCTGTTTTCGATTTAAATATGTATTTTTAGTTTACTTGCTTGATAGTTCTCTATTTGATTTGAATATGAATTTAGATTTAAAATGAGTTGTAGACACACAATAAGATCTGGGCTTAATTTCAGTTTTCTGTTGTGTTGGAGCTCTTGCTATAACGGGTTCACTAGATCTCATTGACAAGGACCTGCTTGGGTGGTGGTTATGTGAGCGACAAGTCAAATCTGGAGGTTTAAATGGCCGTCCTGAGAAACTACCCGATGTTAGTGATGCTCCTTAAAATTAGATTTATTGCTGATAGTGCCCTGTTAACTTTTTTATTCTGACTAGCTTTAGATCATATCAGGTTTGCTACTCATGGTGGGTTCTTTCTAGCTTGATCATGATCGATAGGGTTCATTGGATTAATAAGGAGAAGCTTATAAAGTTCATCTTAGATTGCCAGGTTAATTTAGCTTGATGTTTTTCTTTTGATTTTATTTCAGCCTGTTTCTGATTCTTTGAATTGTTAATTTTGGTTATATCAGTTTTTTCTGAAATATGGTCTGTTGAATTCAAAGGACACAGAGAATGGGGGAATTTCAGACAGGCCAGATGATGCTGTCGATGTTTTCCACACATATTTTGGGGTGGCTGGTAATTTATCTCATTTTTTCTGTCTCTTTTAGGACCCACTGCTCTATTGTTGTATTTATCATCAAAACACAATATAATCTCACTAAACAGCAGAAATACAGCAAAAACACACACACACACAAAGATAACAAAATAACAATAACGTAAGGGTGTCTAGCTTCCGAGAGGCTAGACCCTCCCAAACCATTTCCCTAATATACTGCTTGTCCTCATCTGACCCAAAATAGCCTAGTTATACCTATACACACTCTGTCACTTGCCCAGCCTTCACGGCCAGAGGCTAGCACAGCTCCTTGCCTCCCTCAAATTTGTCTCTTTTGTTATGGGCCCAGATACATCTAGTTCAGTATTAATCATTCCCTCTATTTCGGTTGGTTTACACTGCATTGGATCTTATCTCCTTGCCTCTACTCCTCTCTGCTCTGTTTCCCACTTATTTTCCTTTAATAGTGGTGGTTGAAGTTGATGTCTAGTCCTAATTGAAGATTTATGTCTTTTTTTTTTCATTATTATGATCAAAGTATTTTTGAACTATGTCCAAGTTCATCTCCTTCCAATCCATGTTAAATGCACGCTTCCCTAGTACATTGGGTCAATCTCAAGTTTTTTTTTTTGGTAAAAAAGAAAAGTTTAAGCGGATGTAAGTACCGGTATCTCACGAAGATCGGGGAATACCTCCCGACTCATTTGAGAATTTACGAGAGGAATTTACATATTACCCACCAAATCTTTAAAAATTTACAATCTCAAGTTATTAATAAAAAATATTCTTCTTGCCAATTAAGTAATCAAGATAATCCCATTAACTTTTTATTGCTGTCTATATTCCTTATATGTATAAAAGGCTTAGGATGCCAAATTTGTTGTTTGTTCTTGCAGGGCTTTCTCTTCTTGAATATCCTGGACTGAAACCCATAGATCCAGCTTATGCTTTGCCTGTTGATGTAGTAAATCGGATTTTCTTTGGTAAACAAGGGCCTGCATTTCAGCACAGTTTGCCTGCTAATGAAAAAAAATACTAAACACTTGGAGCTAGATTAGTATATGCTTTTTCTATTTATTAAGGAAATGATGCTAGGTATTTTCAGCCTGATAACTTGCTCCAAATGCTGAACAGATCGATAAAAGCCAATGAAAGCAAGGAAATTACTCAACATACATAAAATAAAAATATAAGTAAAATTAAAACAGTACCACGACTTGCATCTGACCAAGACTTTTTCGGGTCAACCCGTCGGTCCGAGTTTGAACCGTCAACTCGCTAGTCTATTTGAGCCGGACTGAAAAAAAAAAAACTAAAACTCAAGCATAACTTGATCTAGGTCTTTTCTATTATTACTATTTTAATTATAATTTAAATATATGTCAAGAGTTAAATAAGTCAATTGAATCAAATAATTTTATAATGATATGCTCGATTAAAAGTGGGTGAATAGTAAACTTTAGGAGGCGTTTGGTACACAGATTAGAAAAAGTCTCGGGATTATGAGCTCCAGACTAGAGCAATTCTGCGTTTGGTACACGGATTGAAAAATTAATCCCGGAAACATTGTATTCCCAAGAATGACATAATTTCCTAAAATAACTATTTTTAAATCCCACTCTAGGGGGTGGGATTAGTCTAATCCCATGGCATGGGATTATTTTTTTCATTCAAAATGACTTTATTACCCCTAATTAATTATTTCTCTACAAACTCTTGTCATTTTTCATCTTTTTCATTCAAATATACTCTACAATCCCATGACATGGAAAATTAGTCTCAAAATTAGGAAGTTTTTATGAAGCATCCAATTCAAATATACTTGAACTTGCATCTTGCTTCGAACATGAGAAAGAGGTGGCAGAGAGAAGAATGAAAGTGTCCGATGAGTTAAAATTTTAATTATGATATAACTATTTCTTTATGATATAGTATTTTTCTCATGAATTGTTTTGAAGAATTTCTACATTTGATAAAGATAATAAAAAGTCAAGGTCATATTTGTAAAAGTATTAAACATTCCCAGGAATATCAAAGTTGAACCAAACACAAGATTGTAACATTCTTGGGAATATTGCAAAATAATCCTAGGATTATTTTAACTCATCCAAACATAAATTTTTATAATCTGGGAATGTGATTCCCGGAAATGAAAAAATAATCCGTGTACCAAATGTCACCTTAGAGTTTTCAAAGAGTCATATATATTGTAATGCAATTGTACAATAATTCAATTTGTTTTTTCTTGTATTTTTTAGTTTCCATTTTGCGAATTTATAGATAATTGGTTTGTTTTTTATAACTAGTGTCATTTGTGTGCGTTGCACGCATTATAATTGTTCATCTGATATATTTTTAATTTATTTTTACCTTTTTCTATTATATTTTTTGTTCATATAATATCTTGATTTAACTATTTTGAGACTGATTCATCGTACTTTATATATACAAATTTATTAATTCTTTTATTTAATATTTGTGGTTTTTTGCTTTAAATATTAATTTTAAAATTTTCATAAAATGATCAACCTTATTTTATATTTGAGTCATTTTAAATTTGTTAGGTTTTGGGTTAATTAAATTAATGTATTGTAAGAGTTAATTAAAATAATTCTCATATATATGAAACATATGGATTTTGAAATTATTATTGATTAAAATTAAATTTAATGTATTTAACAAGAGTTGATTTTTTTTCATAGTAAAAGGATATATTATAAGAAAACATAATACAAACTGAATCTAGCAAAACACTAAATAGAAAAAAGAAACAATAAAAGTATAAAACAGTGAGCTATAAATTATCGCAATTAATTTTACTTTACATATAATTAAACTTTTTTGTTTACAAATTTCGTTATGGGTATATATTAGATTTAAACTTACTTTTAATTTGACCCAAGTAATTTTAAACAATAAAATAATCAAAATCAGTATTTAAAATTAAATATAAAATTAATTAATGCTTTGATATAAAATTAATTAATGCTTTGATATTTCCGCAAAAACGCACGTCGTTTTCCTCCTCCTCCCTCTTCCAAGAAACCAAACGGCAACAAAAGTAGTAATAAACTAATAATAACAATAGTCCTCTTGCGGATTCTGTGTCCTCCATGGAGGAAATAGGGGAAGAGAATCATCAAATGACGAAGCAACAACATTTAGTAGCAGTGGGAAGAAGTGGCGGGAGGTAGAGCTGTCAAAGTGAGCCAACCCGGCTCACATGGGTTGGCTCACCACGGGTTACGGCTCACGCGGGCCAGAATCCCTGGTGAGTCAGGATTTTGCCAACCCGGCTCACTTAACCCACTAATTTTTTTTTTATTTTTTTTTCAATTTTCAAGGTATATTTTTTCAACTTATTATTTTTTTCTACATCCATTTTACGTACTGCTAGTGCTGCACGGTTTTAAAACAACATATTTACTATCAATTATGTTGTTCTATGTAATTAAAAGTCATCTCACTTATGAAACATATAAATATACCATCAAAATTTTGTTGAACATCAAATATAACAAAAAATTTGAATGTGATATTGATGAGTGATCAATTGATGATGAGCGGAAGATGAAAATAAAAAATGTGAAATGAATTGAATTAATAATTATGTTAAAGTCAATAAATATTTTGTTTTTATTTTTAAATTTTATAATTTTTTTATATGGTGGGTTGGTGAGCCAACCCACCAACTCGCCGGGTTGGCTCACTATGGCTCGCGTGTCAGATGAGCCAACCCACGCGGGTTAAAATTACTGGTGAGCAAAGATTGTATCAATCCGGCTCACCTTTTTTGCGAGTTAAACGGTTCCAACCCACGGGTTGGAACCCGTTTTGACGACTCTAGCAGGAGGAATTGGAAGGGAATAAGAGAGTCGGTTTCTGATTAAAGAAAACGCCATTGAACATGCTGGACAACCACTGCATACATTGCAACAAGTAGATTGACGAAAACGAACGGCCGTTGTCTGCATACGATTTCTTTTTCCTTCCAAACGACCCGACCCGTCGCCTTGACAGACTGGCCCAATACCGCCGTTTTTTGACATCATCTTTGACAAACCCAATGTTGATCAGGATCGGTGATGGAGACAGAGATTTCAAATTTCTGATTAAGCAAAACGCACTGAATCAACTATCAAGTTCCAAAAACATACACAATTTCAGAAGCCATAAACATAGATTTCAAATCTCCACATATTCATGAAATTTTGTGTGTCAAATGGAACTAAGGGTGCCCAAAACCAAAACAAAAAGAATCAATTTCATGAAATGTACCAAAATTTCAAGTCAAATTGTTCATCCAAAAGAAAACACGATAAACCAAAATGAGGGTTAAGTTTTTCATACTCAACTACTGGATATGTTTTGTGGCAACAAACCAAGAACAATGATACACAAATCAAGAGCAATTCATACAACCAAAGTAATATAAATTCTAGACTCAAATTCATAATTAGATTTCAAAAAACTCGAGTTTAAACTTGGAATTCTATGAAAAATTCTTGATGCAAAGATTGTTATAGTGTTCAAAATATAAATTGTCATACATATATAAATTGAGAACAAAATGTGCACACTTAGAAAAGATAATGAATCAAGAAAAATGGACTAAAAAATTATGAGAGGTCAAAACTTGTTTGACTCGTAAAGGTTTTGAGAGGTGCGTCTTCATGCATTTGAAAAAAAAAATAAAGAATATTTCCTATTAGTGGAAGTTATATATAGAACGAATAGAAAAGATACAACTATTCAAATAATAGAACTTATAATTCAAAGAGATGCAATTAATCATATAAGAGTATATATATGGAGAGAAAGGACATAATTTTTCAAAGAGTAAAAGTCATCATTTGAAGGGATGCAACTAATCATGTATAAAGGTATTTTTGAAAAACAAAATTGTAAACATCTTTTAGGAAATAAAGGAAGAGGTATCTTTTAGAAAAAAAATAAAGAGGTATCTTTGAGACATAGAGAGGTATCTTTAAGGGTATTTTGGGAAGCCAAAACTTGTTTGAATTTGTAAATATCTATTTTTTCTTCAGCAAAAGATGACGATTTCTAATCAATTGCATGTTTAAATTTGATTTTTAATATCTTAATATGTATACAAGAGATTTGTTTGATTGATTTATATATAAATATATACATGTTTTTTGTTATTTTTCTTATTTGATCGGACTAATCGAATTTTTAGTGACCCAACTATTGAACAAGTCACCTCTTCACCTGAACCCTTATCCGGTTCAATAATCGGTCCGAGTTTTGGCACTATGACCACAACCACTATTTTAAGCAATAATGCCAAAACATTTTAATTTGGATAATATAGAATAGAAAAAAGGTTAGCAAAATATTATGAGCCCATTAATTTTATGCGCCAAATGACCATATTCAGGGCTGGTCTCAAAGTATTCACGCTCTACTTCCTACGAGCTGCAATCATGTCAACATTTTTATTGATGTCAGCTTGTGAACGGTTCACTATTCCTACCCATTTGGAACCCGCGATCATTAAAAAGCTAATTTAAATGATATAATATAATTAAAAGGCCAAAGTCCTATTTTGGTTCCCCAGTTAGGCTCCTTGTTCCAAATAGGTCCCCCAGTTATTTTTTGTTCCATATTGGTCCCCCAGTTATGCAAAACTTGAAAAAGTTGGTCCCTCTAACGTTTTCCATCCATTTTTCCGTTAAAAAAAGAGGAAAAATAAACTTTCATCCCCAAAAGTTTTATTTTCTTATATTAAGGTCCTTTTCTTTTTATAATAGGATCAAAACATAAGAAAATAAAATAAATTAAGATTTTAAGTGAATTTACCCAAAAGCACAAAATAAATCTCTCTCTCTGTCTTTCACGAAACCGCCGAGACACACGACGACGGCGAAGTCATTCACGCTTCCTCCGTCGCCATCCTCTTCCTCCGACTTCGAGTTCTCTAGCTCCGCCGTCTCCCCCCGCAAATCCGCCTCCTCCGCCGCCGCCGCCGCCGACCTCTTCTACAACGGCCAGCTCTTACCTCTCCATCTCTCCCCTCGCATCAACATGCTCTGAACCCTCCTCTCCTCCTCCTCCGCCGCTGCACGCGACTCCTCCGGTAGCTCCAACGACTCCAACTCCCTCTTTGCCACCACCACCGACTTGGAGTAAAAAATGGTTTTCATTAATTTGGTCTGGGGTAAAAAATGGGAGTCGCTGTCGGTCCAAGAAATAGCAGAATATATATATATATATATTCGTAGGTAGCGGGGATTGGGGTATTTCAACACATACATACAACAATTCCTTCCTGAGAGATCAGATAGATGATGAAGAATAAGAAGTCGTCGGACGAGTACTTGATGAAGAAGCGGAAGCACCACGAGGCGGCGTCGTCGTCGGGAGTTCGAAGGGGCGGAATACGGAGGCGGGTGAAGGATTCGGATTCGGATCCGGGTTCGGGTGTGTCAACGACGCTGAAGCTGTACGAGGAGCCCTGGAAGATCAAGAAGAAGCTGACGGAGAGTGACCTGGGGATCCTGAGCAGGTTGCTGGTGGCGGCCGATGTGGTGAAGCGAGAGATGCTGCCGATGCTGAGGGAGGAAGAAGCACGCGCCGCCGACACCGACGAAGGCACCGAAGTTAGGGTTTGGGACATGGACACTAAGACCATGCACCATCTAGTCCTCAAGCGTTGGTCCTCCTCCAAGAGCTATTTGTTGATCGGGAAATGGAATCAGGACTTCGTCCGACGCAGGGATTTGAAGTGAGGAGATGAAATTGGACTTTAAAAATTTTATTTTTGGGTAAATTCACTTCAAATTTTAATTTACTTCATTTTCTTATGTTTTGATCCTATTATAAAAAGAAAAGGACCTTAATATAAGAAAATAAAACTTTTGGGGATGAAAGTTTATTTTTTCTCTTTTTTTAACGGAAAAATGGATGGAAAACGTTAGAGGGACCAACTTTTTCAAGTTTTGCATAACTGGGGGACCAATATGGAACAAAAAATAACTGGGGGACGTATTTGGAACAAGGAGCATAACTGGGAGACCAAAATAGGACTTTGGCCTAATTAAAATAATACGTCAGTAAAATGTTTTGAACATATTTTTTGTGATTTTTAATATTAAGTAAAGTCTTATATAGAATAATATCTAAATAATATGTCGGTAAGACAGAAATAAAATAAATTTATATATCATATCAAGTTATTTGAACTTTAACAGTGTTTATCACATAAAAGCGAACAAATCTTTTTTGGAATTATTCTGACAAAAGATTTTTTTGACACTATTCAAATTTAAAGCACTAATTTGTAACCTTAATGAAAGTTAAGTACCATATTATATTACTTTAACCTAATGTTATTTGAACCTAATATTTAAAATACATCTTTTGTTGGGAACGTTTTAACTATTCAATTTTGGTCTGAATAAGATCAATAATAGCCTAGATCATTACAAAAATAAGTGAAGAAAACTCATAATTATACTAAAAATACATGCTTAAGAGAAACACATGTCACTTGTAGTTGAACTTGAAACATAACTAAATGCTATCTCTTTAGATAATCAAAATACTCAAATTCAATGAGAACTTTGATTTTTGAGATCTTACATTTGGTTTGAGTTCGGTCAGGGTCTAATTTTAATAAGTTCAGCTCCAAGTATAATGATACCCTAGTATTTATATCTTATCCATAAATATATAATATTTTAAAATTTTACATATTAAGAAGATATTAAATTGTAATAAAATATTAAATATTCCATACATATTAAAGAATTTTAATAATACATTCTTATTTATGATTATTTTTTTTAATTTTTAATAGTTATAAATAGAGTAAACTAACAATTTAGTTTCTCAAAGATCACCGAACAGACTACTCAATCCTTAAAAAATTAAAATATATATTTAATCCTTAAAAGATCAAAACGACATATTTTTATATTGAAAAACATGCCTAAGAGAAACACTTCACTTAGTAGTTGAACTTGAAACAAAATTAAAAAATCACCTCTCTTGTCATGAGAGATAATCAAAATACTAAAAAATTCAACGAGATCCATAAATTTTACATTGGATTTAAATCTAGTCAGGGTCTAATCTTGGCAGATATATGTTCAAGTATTGTAGTACTTACTCATGATAATAAATATTTAAAATTGGTCAAATGCTCAAATTGGTTGCAAATAGGGATGAGCAAATCAACTCGTGAGCCTGCAAAAACCAACCTAACTCGCAGCTATGGGTTGAGTTGGTTCAGGTTCGTGGGTTGGTTTGGGCTTAAAATTCCCAACCCGCACACTTACGGGTTGGGCTGTGGGTTCGTAGTTTCTCAACCCAACTCAACCTGCGAGCCCACATAAATTTTTTTTATTTTTCAATTTATTTTTTATGCATGTTTATGTATTTTTTTTTTTATAAATTTTATATATTTTCTTATGTATTTATATTATTAGTTCTTCATAAATAAGATATTTTAATTTTAAAATTTAAATAATTATATATATGCATTACATTTACATATATTATAGAGCATATCTTAATTGATTTATATTTATATATATAATATCTCTGTTTTTTTTAACTTTTTTTATGTGCAAGTCTTTTATTCATCACTCACAAATTTATTTTTTTATTTTTTTTGGCCAATACCACTCACAAATTTATAATAATATTTTTTGTTATGAAAATTATAAAAAATAAATTACAACTCAACTCGCGGGTTCAACCCAACCCAACCACAGGGTACCAAAAAATAAATTTATAATTTTTGCAAAAATTATATATTGACCCCAAAAAGTTTTTATAGTTTCCATTTTAGTCCCTAGATAATATGTATCCAGGGACCTATTTGTAATTTTTTGAAATCTTTTGGGGTCAATATGTAATTTTTGAAAAATTTGTTATGGTTAAAATTACAAAATAGCTCCAAAGGGTACCAAAGTGTTAATGGAGAATACCACAGGGTACCAAAGTGTCAAGTTTCAAACCACAGGGTACCAAAGTGAAATAGAGTCAAACCACAGGGTACCAAAGTGTAATTTACCCAAAAATAAATTACAACTCAACTCGCGGGTTCAACCTAACCCAATCCCGCAACTCTGCGGGTTGGGTTGGTTCGGGTTGAGTTTCAAAAATTATAAAACTCAACCCAACCCAACCCACAGATTGATATGCGGATTGAGCTGAAATTTTCCGTCAACTGCTCCAACCCAGCTAGCGCTCACCCCTAGTTGCAAATGTATACGTTTAAGTTTATTTTGGTCATAAAAAAAGTTTCTAAAACATTTAGGACTAAAATGAAATTAGAGGCTTATATTTATGATCAATTTAAACATTTGACCCTTTAAAATTTCTATAGCTTACTATCTAAATTTGAAAACTATATAATAATACCCTAGCCTCTACCCATAGCTTAATAGTATCGCCATACTTCTTTTCTAAGACGATCATGGATCTCGAAGCTATAGCAGAATCGGCGCAAGCTTTTGATAGGATTAGCGACTTACCAGATTCACTGCTTTCTCACATTCTCTCTTTTGTTTCCACGAAAGACGCTGTTTCCACAAGCGTCTTATCGAAGAGGTGGAATCGAGTCTGGTTCTCTGTTTTCTCTCTCGACTTCGATGATCGAAGCTTTTCTCATCAGAATTTTGTTTCCTTTGTGAATCATGTTCTTCAATTGCGAGGATCTCAATTCATCCAAAATTTCCGTCTCAAATGTTCCGATTTCGATTTGGGTTTCATGCCTCTTCAAAATTGGATCCTAACTGCAATACAACACAGAGTCGAGAGTCTGGATCTTTGTTTTACCTATGGTTGTTGGAACATTGTGTTGCCTCCTAGCTTGTTGTGTTGCAAAACCCTAGTGGTTTTGAAGTTGACGGCGAAAACCATAAAGGCTTTACCATTTGATGATGTTACTGTTGATTTACCATCACTCAGAATCCTGCATTTGTATTTTGCTCAGTTTTCTGATTACAAATGCGTGGCTAAGCTTCTTTCTGGGTGTAAACTTCTTGAAGAATTTGTGCTAACATTTAATATGTCAGGGAAAATCTCTCTCGGGGACAACTTTGAAAGCTTGCCAATGCTGAAAAAAGCGAAAATCAATTCTTTGATTCCATTGACAGTTATGCAAAATCTTCAATGTTTGCACCTAGACTTGGTAATTTGCCTTCCTTCCTATCTAGAAGTGTTTTTGTTTTAGAAGATTGAATAGACATACATGTTACATTGACTTAACAAAATTCCTTTTCCTATGAGTCTGATACTATCTATACATTTTAGTACTGGTGGAGTTTATATTTTAGTCCCTTGAATATATACAGGTCAAATAGTTATTTTGGCCCTCAAATTATGGGTTTAACTTTATTTTGGTTTTAAAATTATTTCTTATTTTGTTTTTGATTTTCAAACTTCCATATTTATTCAATCCTTAGTCTAAAATGTGATTTCATTCGATTTGTTATTTTTAACTTGGACAATTGAATTGAACTGATTTTTCTTATATGAGTGACTTGACATAGTGGGAAAAAAGAAATTGTAATTTGAAAGAAAAATTAACTACAAATTTATCTCCGTGCTTGAGGAGAATCTTTTTCTCAACTCACTTATTATGACACAAATAGAGAGAAATGGTCAATCTTAAAGAAATCACATTTTGGACTAATGATGGAATAAATGTAAAAGTTTGATGAACAATTCGGAATAATAAATAACCTTAGGATCAAAATGAAATTGACCTTATATAGTTTGGGGATCAAAATAGCTATTTCACTATATAACATTTAAGATTACTTTTAACGTCCAAAAGAACTGAAGTGTATCAGTTGTATTGGTTTCATAAACTAAAATGTGCAAGATCAACTTGTATTGTATTACAAGATCATCTTGTTTGTCTATCTAGTAGAATCTAACAATTTCTAATTTTCTTTTGTTATCTTGTCTTCGTGTAGTTCGAAGATTCTAGTGCAATTGATGTTCCAACATTTCACAATTTGGTTGACCTAGAGCTAAGACTTTTCGGTTCTCAATGGCATTTAGTACTAAGGATACTCCAAAACACCCCCAAACTTCAAACTTTATTTCTTGAGAAGGTTTGTCAACGTTTTATTATTATTAATATTATTATTGCAGATATAACTAACTAAACGTTGATTTTTCTTTTTATAATTGTCAGATCAACAACTCTTTTGCATTCCTGGAATCTATCAATGTGTGGCCAGAAGATGTTCCAGCTGAATGCCTTTCATCGAGCCTTAAAACATTTCATTATCGAGAAATCATAGGATCGGAATATAACCCTGAGCTGCAATTTATTAGATATATTATGAAGTGTAAGGGATTCCTAATCTGTTATATTTTCATTATATTGGTGACTCATCATTCAGACTTGTAAATATCTAAGGGTATAATCTTCTAGAATTGTTTACATAGTGAGGTGTCCTATTTTCTGTTAGCTTTTTGGTTAAGAATATTCTTTTCTCAATTGTACAGCTGTCTCTCTCTCTGGCTATATATTGCAGAGTCTGTAATCATCTTTGCAAGGCAATAATATATACAAATATTCAGGATTTTATTTCCTTTCATGGTATCACGAGCCTTCGATCTATAATGGCGACTGACGCGTCCTCTGCTACTCTGTCTTCTTCTTCTACTCCTCTTGCTGCCTCACCAGCCCCTTCTACTGTTACTGTTCTCACTCAGTCAAAATTTGAAAGGAAATAAAATCCTGAATATTTGTATATATTATAAGCACTGTTCTCCTGTTGTAAGCACTGTTCTCAAATAGTGTCATCTTCCCCATATTTTTCATTCTTCTTCTCTTTGTAATTCATGCTGTGTAGGAAAGTCACACAAACTTCCTTTTTATAATACATTTACTCCTTGTTCTGCCCCTCTGGAACTTATACATTCAGACATTTGGGGGCCCTCTCCCATTATTTCTTCTCAAGGCTTTAGATATTATGTGCATTTTGTTGATTCTTTTACACGGTTTACTTGGATATATCTTCTGCATAATAAGTCTGATGTGGCAAAAATTTTCCCTCAGTTTAAAACACAGGTTGAACTTCAGTTTAATCAAAAAATTAAATCTCTGCAAACTGATGGGGGGGGGNACTGAGGGGGGGGGGGGGGAGAATTTATAGGTCTTAAACCATTTCTTAATCAACATGGCATCATTCATCGCATGTCTTGTCCTCATACTCCAGAACAAAATGGCATTGCTGAGAGGAAACATAGACATATAGTTGACATGGGACTTACTTTATTACACAAAGCCTCTCTTCCTCTCAAATTTTGGGATCATGCTTTTCTCACTGCCACTTACTTGGTTAATCGATTACCTGCTAAATCCCTTACATGAAGAACGCAAGAGTTCTACGCACCTTGAAAATCTGCAAATCTATTTGTTGCTGTAATGTGCTAGAGATGAAAAAAGCTTTATCCTCGTGCACACCAATCTCTGAGAATTGCCAACTTATATTTGAGTGTGAAATCTGAGAAGTGATAAGCTGTAGAATGACTTCAAAGTGATGATTCTAGATGTCTACCTTCTTATTGTGCAACTCACAATTGGCTGAAGATTTTTTTTATATATAATTTGCAGCACTGTTATGAAACTCTATTATCTAAGACCTTCTGATCCCATTCATCTCTAATTTACAATGTACAGTACAATGCACAAAAGAGGGAGTGATAGATTTTTTTCCTTTTCTGTTTTTGTGGCCATCGAAGGAGATGGCAGTATTCCCCTAACTTATTAATTACAAACTTCTGAAAAAGGATTTCTAGCTTATGCTGATATTTTTAGTTTGATGTATGTCTCTTTTTTTACGTTCAAATACTCAATGCCAACAAAATTTGTTGACCATAATAGATACTAGGGGATTTGCGTGCCCGTTAGGGCACGCAAATATGTATGTAAAATAAATAAGGGACTAAATTGTTAACTTAGTAAAGAAAGAGAGACCAAATAGTAAATTTTCTCTTATTTTTAATTTCATAGGCTATAGTTTTAAACATGGACGACCAGAAAGGAGTGGAGTCATATAATATAAGATATTTGTAGTGGGTCAAAGTGCATTTTTGATCCCATATATATTTTTTTTTTTGGTGTTCGAAAATTTAGATAAAGGAATGGCGCCCCAGTCCAGGGTCAGGGCAGGCCTCCGGGCTCAGAGAGTACTTACAGAGGTACTTACAAATAACCCACCAAATGAGGCATCACCAAGAATCGAACCCAAGTCATGCAAAGATATGGTCTCAATTTGGTTACGTATTTTTTTTTGTTACATTTTTAATTAGTCTCATATTTTTTGCTCAGGTTTCAATTTGGTCCTGTATCTTTTATTTGTTGCTCTTGTAGCCGGTTCCATATGTTTTGGTCAGGTTGTAAAAGTGATCTTATATCTTTGTAAAATATTCACATTATAAGATTAACGATATAACTTATTACAAAGATATGATACTAAATCTATAACAAAAAAATCCGTCTAGTAAACACCCACTTCAAAAACCGTTTTATCTAAACTTCTCAATTCCCTCTCAAGGCTCCGCCCCAAATTCTTCATCTCTTTTTGATCTTCAAATTTGCTCGCCCCAAATTCTTCATCTCTTTTTGATCTTCAAATTTGCTCTTTTCTTAGATCTTTGTAATCCTTTTCTATATTTCTTTAGTATTAAAAGTTATATTTCTTTCCATTAGAAGATATCATTACTCCTTGTCTTTCTAACTGTATGGGAGACTTTACTACTTTTTACATCTTTGAGTGTGGAAGATTTTGATGACTCTACATGTTCATCGATGATGAAGATTGTTTATCGGTATGTTGTTGGTTGCCATTCAGTGACTCTTTTTACTTTTTGCAAATTTTCTTACCTTGCAACAATTTGGCTGAAGGTAGTTTCTCGAAGAATGTGCTCCATTGGATGAGTTTCTATACCACCATCTTCTTATCTTAGTTTCTTTGTGTTTCCACGGTTAACTTCTTCTTCTCTAGCATCCGACTCTTCAAGCATTTGTTTTAAGAGATATTCTAATAACAAAAATTAATATTTGTGTTTAATATTTGTTTTAGATTTATAATTATCTAAAAATCATTTGATATATATGTATGATTAAAAATAATTTGACATATATATATATAATTAAAAAATATTTGATATACATATATAATATTTAACAAATAGATAATCGTTTTACTTAAATAAAATACAAATATAAATTTAATATATATTTAAGATTTTAAACTTATAATATTTATAATATCTCTTTCATATATGTATATATAATAAATTATCAAATTAAAATTTAAACTATATAATATCTCTAATATCTATTATATATTTATAATAAATTATTAAATTAAATTTAAATGATATAATATCTATAATCTATACTTTTCTTTTAAAATTCGGCAAAAAAAAACTTTTTAAAGTTAAAAGAATTAGATTATAAGAATATTTACGATTTAGATGATTAAAAATGAGATTATATAGGTAGGGACACTTGTTGCGAAGAGAATTATAGTCCAACTTTTTTATATTATATAGATTTATAAAGGTCAAAATCTCATTTTAGTATGTAATATTTACTTCAATTTCTATTTTTTGTCCATATTTTTTTATTCCAATTTTCTCTTTAACGTTTCCTAATAGTTCTATTTTGGTCCCCTAATATTTTCCGGTGAGTCCAACGATTGTTTCTAATCTCATTTTAAGACCATTATTATATTACTTTAACCTAATATTTAAACAAACCTAATATTTTTTTTTAAAAAAAACCTAATATTTAAACAAGGCCTAAGAGAAACACTCCACTTAGTTGTTGAACTTAAAACAAAATCTAAAAATCACATTTCTTCTCACGGGAGATGATCAAAATACTCAAATTTAGTGAGATCCATAAATTATACATTGGATTTAAGTCTAAGTCAGGGGCCAACCTTGATAGATTTAGGTTCGAGTATTGTAGTATTTACCTGTAATAATAAATATTTAAAATTGGTCAAATGTTTAAATTGGTTTCAAATGTTTAAGTTTAATTTGGTCATGAAAAAATTTCTAAAACATTTAAAACTAAAAATGAAATTAGAGGTTTATATTTATGATTATTTTAAACATTTGACCCTTTAAAATTTTATATAATTTTTAAAAAAATTGCTATAAAAAACTCAATAGCTTAAGCTAATAAGTTTTTCCTTCGCCTTTTTACAAATTTTGAGATAATAATATAGAATTTCAAAAAAATATAAAAATAAAAAGACAAAGAGGATAAAAAGAAAAATTCCATAGCTTAAACTATTGAACTTTTTGTAGAAAATCTTTTTAAAAAATATTAAATTAAAAACATAAAATGTTAAGATCTATGAAGTATGGACACTTTATTTTGAGAGCGTGTCGCCGTGTCCGACACTTGTACGACACCCACACAACACATATTCATAAATTTCAGAATATAAAATCAATTTTTTGTCACTTTAACATGACAATTAATATAAAAATATATGCCGTGTCGTGTCATGTATCTTTCAGACTTTGACGTGTCATTGTGTCTGTGTCCGTGTTCATGTCACGTCCCGTATCCGTGTCATTGTCCATACTTCATCGGTTAAGATTAAATTATTGGTGGGATAAAAAACATCAATTACTTTTGGGGTTAGACTATAATGCAAAGTTTGATTCTTGATATGGAATATAACATAATTATAGTCATTGATATAATATAGTCATTGATCTACTTAATTAGAGGCCGTATTTGTTGGGATTTTTCTTAGGGAAGGGAACTCATGAATTCAAAATATCTAAAAAAATCTTAATCAAATCCTAATAAAATATTCAAAAATCAATTCCAAATCTGAAAAACATCTCAAACAAAGTTTGAGCATAAAAAAAAATTAATTCACATAATCAATCAAATATGCTGACAATCAAGAGTAGAACATTTGAAAACTATATAACACCCTACCCCATGGCTTAGTATACTATCGCCATACTTGTTTTCTATGACGATCATCGTTCTCTAAGCAATGGCGGAATGGGCTACTGATAGGATTAGCGACTTACCAGATTCATCAGAATTTTGTTTCCTTTGTGAACCATGTTCTTCAATTGCGAGAATCGCAATTCATCCAAAATTTCCGTCTCAAATGTTCCAATTTCTATTTGGGTTCCATGCCTTTTGTTCAAAATTGGACCCGAACTGCAATACAACACAGAGTCGATGAAATGATAAATGCGGAAAATAGAATTGTAGAGAATGAATCTCAGTATATTGAGAATGAATGAATAATGTGTGACTGACTACAGTTTATAAACTCAGCTCTTAATGAAAAACTGAAGAATTGATTTCATAACAGAAAATGTAAACAGAATTCAGAAATCTAACTAATGTCCACGTGTCCATAACTAATCCACGTGTCCATAACTAACTACTCAAGCGCTATTCAGCTGAACTATGCATATTCAAAGGAACAATGTTGAGTTTGCTTCGAAAACAGTTCAGATGAGACACTTTTGGTTAGAATATCAGCCACTTGTAACAAAAATTCCTTTTGACAAAACTTGATCACGAACCAAGTTATCACAGTAGATAACTGGAGGATTGAGAAGAGGAATGCTTCAGTGCTAGATCGAGACACTGTGACCTGCTTCTTAGAGCTCCAAACAATAGGAGTAGAACCAAGCATAGCACACTAGCCAGATGTCGCATCTGAGTTTGAAAAAGCAGTCAAGAGAAGATGAGTAGAAGGTTTGAATACGTTTCACTGCCTTCCAATGTGAAATTTTAGGACTCTTCATGTACTGACACACTTTATTGACAGCAAATGCAATTTCTGGGCGTGTAAGAATAGCATACTGTAAGATCTGTAAAGAGTGACATCCTCAAAATCATCATTACCAAACTTAGTTAGCTTTTGACCTACAACCGTAGGAGTAGTTAAAGGTCTAGGCTGACCCATTTGAGCCTTCACCAGAAGCTCCTTAATGTATTTATCTTGAGACAAATGAAGAGAACCATCAGCAAGCCTCTGAACTTGAACACCAAGAAAATAATTAAGCTCACCAAGATCTTTAAGTGCAAATTTTGAATTCAATTGATTAACAGTATTCAAAATAAGAGACTTAGAAGAGCCTGTAACAACAATATCATCAACATATGCTAATAGATAAAGAATTTCTGACCCTACAACTTTTATGAATAAAGAAGAATCACACTTAGAAGCAGAGAAACCAAGTTGTAATAGGGCAAAAGAAAGAGTATGAAACCAGGCACGAGGAGGTGGAATCGAGTATTGCAGTACTTACTCGTAATAATAAATATTTAAAATTGGTCTTAAATGTATACGTTTAAGTTTATTTTGGTCATAAAAAATTTCTAAAACATTTAGGACTAAAATGAAATTAGAGGCTTATATTTATGATCAATTTAAACATTTGACCCTTTAAAATTTCTATAGCTTACTATCTAAATTTGAAAACTATATAATACCCTAGCCTCTACCCATAGCTTAATAGTATCGCCATACTTCTTTTCTAAGACGATCATTGATCTCGAAGCTACGGCAGAATCGGCGATCGAAGCTTTTTTCATCAGAATTTTGTTCCTTTTGTGAACCATGTTCTTCAATTGCGAGGATCTCAATTCATCCAAAATTTCCGTCTCAAATGTTCCGAATTCGATTTGGATTCCCTGCCTTTTGTTCAAATTTGGATCCGAATTGCAACACAACACAGAGTCGAGACTCTAGATCTATGTTTTACCCCTAATTGGAACATTGTGTTGCATCCTTCCTTGTTGTGTTGCAGAACCCTAGTGGTTTTGAAGTTGACAGTGAAAGCCATAAAGACTTTACCACTTGATGATGATGTTATTACTGTTGATTTACCTTCACTCAGAATCCTGCATTTGCATTTTGTTGAGTTTCCTGATTTCAAATACCTGTCTAAGCTTATTTCTGGGTGTAAAGTCCTTGAAGAACTTGTGCTAAAATCTAAGACTTTTACAAAGAAAAGCTCTCTTGGGGAAATCGATTATTTGATTCCATTGACAGTAATGCAAAATCTCCAAGTTTTGGAGCTAGACGTGGTAATTTGCTTTCCCTCCTGTTTATATATATGGCATAATTCCTATCTAGAAGTGTTCTGATTGAATACACATACATGTTACACTGACTTAACAAAATTCCTGCTATTCTTATGAGTCTGATACTATTTATACATTTTTGTACAACTCATAAGATCGAATTATCAACTCAGTATACTTCTACAAGTTGATTTTGTCTATCTAGTAGAATCTAACAATTTCTAATTTTCTTTTGTTATCTTGTCTTCGTGCAGTTCGAACAGCCTAGTGCAATTGATGTTCCAACATTTCACAATTTGGTTGACTTAGAGCTAAGACTTTCCAGTTGTCAATGGCATTTAGTACTAAGGATACTCCAAAACACCCCCAAACTTCAAACTTTATTTCTTGACAAGGTTTGTCAACGTTTTATTATTATTAATATTATTATTGCAGATATAACTAACTAAACGTTGATTTTTCTTTTTATAATTGTCAGATCAACATCTCTTGTGCATTCCTGGAATCTGTTTTCAGTGTGTGGCCAGGAGATGTTCCAGCTGAATGCCTTTCATCGAGCCTTAAAACATTGAAGTATCGACCATTCATTTGCTTGGATTCTTACTCTGAGATGCAATTTGTTAGATATATTATGAAGAACGCAAGAGTTTTACGCACCTTGAAAATCTGCAGATCTATTGTTGGTTGGAATATGCAAGCGATGAAAGAAGCTTTATCCTCGTGCACACCAATCTCTGAGAATTGCCAACTTATATTTGATAATTGACTCTGAAGTGATAAGCTGTGGAATTACTTCAAAGTGATGATTCTAGATGTCTATCTTCTTATTGTCTAATTCACAATTGGCTGAAGTTTTTTTTTTTTTTTAATTTGCAGCACTGTTATCGAAACTCTTATCAAAGACCTTCTAATCCCATTCATGTCTAATGTTCATTGCACAAAAAAGGGAGTGATAGATCTTTTTTGTTTTCTGTTAATGTGGTCATAGAAGGAGATGGCAGTATTCCCCTAACTTATTAATTACAAACTTCTGTAAAAGGATTTCTAGCTTGCGCTAATATTAAAGTCAAGTGATGGTCACCAACAAAGGTGGACCCAGTTGATAAGGAATCAACTTATAACACCCAAGGTCGTGAGTTCGAATTATGTTGTCGATGTGAAGACCTTTGTTGGTAGGCAATCTGTAAGTATTTTTATTAACACTCATAGAGCTTGGCGGCATGTCGTGACTTTGATGAGCTCCCGGGGCCAACTCACCTAAACTTTAAAAAAAAAAAAGCAATGGTCCCTAACTTTATCGTCTAGTTCGTTTTGTTATTGATAAAATAAGATCTAACTTATTAAAATAAACTCGTCCAAATACTCAATGCTAACAAATTTGTTGACCATAATAGATATATTTGTAGTAGGTCAAAGTGTTAGGGATAAACACAATACCCAACAGAAAATTAAAATAGATAAATAAAATGGAACAACAATACAATCACTACACAAGAGAAATTAACGTGAAAAACCCAAATCGAAAAAAAAACCACGACCGTTGCCAAAAGACAACCAGAGGAAATACTATGTGAAAATTTTTACATCACACTATTCTCTCAACCCATGCCCAAAGTACACACACTCTCACAAAGCAACTATTTAAGCTACGCCTTCTACACTCTGAAAATAATAATAGAAGAACTCTAAAATACAATACCAGAAGAAATTTAAAAGTCAAATATAATGCTTAAAGTGTATTGACTTGGTGCAAATACAAACTAACCTGAAGCCTCTATTTATTTTTTATTTTTTGCCTTAAGCCTCTATTTATAGTAGTTGAGGCCATGGTAATCAAGATTGATCGTAAGATCGAGATCTTAATCAGTTTTACCTTGCCAGATCGCACATAGGATCAAAAATGACTGAGATCGTAGTGAGATCGCGATTTTTAAGATAGGATCGTAAGATCGCAAGATCTTGGAGATCTTGGTCAGATTTTGAATTTTTTTTCTTAGCATTTTTGACATTTTTTTTAGAGAAAACATAATATTTGGTCCCTGAATTTAAACTGAATCAACTAATCATTCCCTGAATAATCATAATACACGATTTGATCCCTGAAATATTACAATTTTATCAACTATTTGGTCTCTAAATTTAAACTAATTTTTCCATGAATTTATACTAAATTAATACTATTTGGTCCCTGAATTTTAATTAAATTTATACTTTTTGATCCTGGAATTTGCATTAAATTTATAATATTTGGTCCATAAATTGTTACCTTTTGGTCCCTGAATTTGACCCAAGGACCAAATCGTTAACAACTATAATAATTCAAGGACTGATTACTTAACACTGTGTAAATTCAGTGATCAAATAATAGGGATTTTTTTAATATTACTAAAAACTTAATGTTATTACATATATCTTCTTTTTTTTGACAAAAAAAAACTAGGATGTTACGATCCTCGATCCGATGTTCTGATTCAATTTATCTTCTGCCTCTCCCATTCCTAAGCAAGACTCCCATCTTGTTTAGTTCGTTGAGGCTACCCACAATTCTTAGGATTAAATTATTGATATCTACTTAATTAGATGCTGTGTCTAAATTTGAAAACTATATATATAATACCCTACGCTACCCATGGCTTAGTATCGCCATACTTGTTTTCTAAGACGATCATCGATCTCGAAGCAAAGCAATGTCAGAATGGGCGATTAAGCGCCGACGAACCAAACGCAAAAGTAAAATCGCAGGGAATGAAGCTATTGATAGGATTAGCGACTTACCTGATTCACTGCTTTCTCACTGCTCTCTGTTTTCTCTCTCGACTTCGACGATCGAAGCTTTCTCCATCAGAATTTTGTTTCCTTTGTGAACCATGTTCTTCAATTGCGAGAATCGCAATTCATCCAAAATTTCCGTCTCAAATGTTCCAATTTTCTATTTGGGTTCCATGCCTTTTGTTTAAAATTGGACCTGAACTGCAATACAACACAGAGTCGAGACTCTGGATCTATGTTTTACTTCTAATTGGAACATTGTGTTGCAAAACCCTAGTGGTTTTGAAGTTGACAGCGAAATCCATAAAGACTTTACCATTTGGTGATGTTACTGTTGATTTACCATCACTCAGAATCCTGCATTTGCATTTTTTTTCTGTTTCCTCATTACAAATACCTGACTAATCTTGTTTCTGGGTGTAAACTTCTTGAAGAACTTGTGCTAAAATCTATGGTTTTTTTTAAGAAAAGCTCTCTCTGCGACCACTTTGAAAGCTTACCAATGCTGAAAACAGCGAAAATCCCTTCTTTGATTCCATTGACAGGTTTGCAAAATCTCCAATGTTTGCACCGAGACTTGGTAATTTGCTTTCCTTCCTATTCATAATATCATACTCAGGAATTTTGTTGTCAAGTCATTTAACATGTATGTCTATTCAATCTGCTAAAACATAATACTTCTAGATAGGAATTATGCCATATATAAATACTGTTATCTATACATTTTAGTACAGACTGTACAGTCATGGAGTCTGTAATTTAGTCCCTTAAATAATATTTTCAGGTTAAATAATCATTTTGATCTTAAAGCTATTTTTTTTTGTCTGTTTTGGTTTCAAGTTTTGGCAGCATAGCTGAGATATATTGTTTCTCACTCATATGTGTTATATAAGTGAATTGATAAAGAGAAAAAGAAATTTTTACTCTTTGAATAAAAAATCAATTACAAATTTATCTCTAATTTGTGATTAAAAAAAATTTGTTTCTTCTATTTGCTAACTCATTTATTATGACATATAAGAGAAAAATGATTAATCTCAACTTTCTTGGTTAGAAAGACAATAATCAAAAGAAACTATATTTTGAACTAACGGTTGAACAAATGCAAAAATTTGAAGATTAAAATGGAATAGAAAAATAATTTTGTGAACAAAATGATCCTGTAGTTTGAAGATGAAAACAGACTATTTGACAACATATCTTTTTAAGACTAAATTTAAAGTTCAAAAGAACTAAAGTTCTATACTTCTATTGGTTTCATAAAGGTGTGTACCACCACTCCTAACAGTGTGTTATCTATATTTTTCAAAAACTAACTTGTTTGTCTACCTAATAGAATCTAATTTGTTATCTTGACTTTGTGCAGTTCGAAGATCCTAGGAAAATTGATGTTCCAACATTTCAAAATTTGGTTCACATAGAGCTAAGCCTTTACGAAGCTCATTGGGATTCAGTACTAAGTATACTGGAAAACACACCCAAACTTCAAACCTTTTTTCTTGACAAGGTTTGTCAACGTTTTTTTTTTCTTTTAGTTGCTAATACAATAACTAACTACAAGTTTATTTTTCCTTTTATAACTTGAGGTACTGTTGTGGAATGACTTCAAAGTGATGATTCTGGATGTCTACCTTCCTTATTGTGCAAGTCACAATTGGCTGAAAATTTTGACTTTTGATTTGCAGCACTGGTATTATTAGAGTCCCACTAATCTAACTCATCTCCAAATGCTCAAAAAATGGAGTGATAGATATGTTTTCTTTCTTTTGTTTTTTGTCACCATCCAAGGAGATGGCAGTATTCCCCTAACTTATTAATTACAAACTTTTGAAAATCGATTGGATTTTGTTTTTATGGAATTACGACTTCTAGCATATGGTATTTTTAGCTTTATGTATGTCACTTTTTTCTTTAATTTTCCCTTTTAGTTGGGTACTTACGATTATATGTAAAACTAAAGTGATGGTCTTCTAGTTTTCTAAATTACTTAGTACAAATTAATTTGTTAACTATTTTGGAAAGTGAGATGAAAAAAGAAAACAAAAATTAACACTCGTGTCATGTAGTTAACGTGTGCGTTAGGTGTTTTCTTTATTGTCTGTTTGATTATTGGAGATCAATCTGAACTCACTTATTGCGTACTCGATAATATTGGGAGAGTCTTTTAACAAAAGTGTATTCACAATCCCTACCAAAAAAGAAAAGAAAAGTGTATTCACAATACTTAAATAATATCAAATTACTTAATTATCACTTTGACTTTAGAGAAGATCAAAGTAAACATATCTTATGAGTACCCTGACTTTTTACTCTATAAATCTAGATCCAAGTCCAAAATCAACACGTTTGAATATGGATGAAGGTTATCCTACTCATAATAATAGATATTCACTTTTATATTTAAAAATATAATATATATTTTTTTTTAATTTTTTGTGTTGAAAAATATGTTGAGAATAAAATGTTAAATATTTCATATATATATATATATATATATTGAAAAAATTTAATAGGCAAAAGACCTGTTGGTGCCCCTAACAATTTGGGGTCAGTTATAGTTATACCATTAACGCTTGTTTTGTGTCAGTTATGTCCCCAACGTTTCACATTGTTGTCAATTATATCCTAACCTCAATTTTTGTTGGGTCAAAGTCCTATTTTGGTCCCTCAAGTTTGCTCAAAATTCCGTTTTGGTCCCTCAAGTCTCCGGCGAACCTTTCGGCGAGATACACGGTGACTCCAGCGACTACGAAAACTCTTAATCCAAGGTTTTTTTTTACCTCATGAGTTCAATGACAACCTTCATTTTGCAAAAAAATGACTGACAAACCACCGAAAAATTGCATAGTCGTCGAAAAATTTACACGATCACCGAAAATCATATTCTCGGTCATTTGTTCGAAAAATGCAGGCCGCCATTGAACTCAGGAGGTAAAAATTCTTCGATTACGAGTTTTCGTAGTCGTCGGGGCCGCCGTATATCTCGCTAGAAAGTTCGTCGGAGACTTGAGGGACCAAAACGGAACTTTGAGCAAACTTGAGAGACCAAAATAGGACTTTGGCCCCAAAAAAATTGAAGTTAGGGTATAATTGACAACAATGTGAAACGTCAGGGGCATAACTGAAACTGACCCCAAACGTTAGGGGCACCAACATGTCTTTTGTCTAATTTAATATTATATTTATAATTTAATTTTTTATTTTTTATGGTTATAAATAAAAAGAATTAATGAAAATGGATTTTAATTAATAAAAGAATAATTTGTCTTAGAAGTTTTTTTGAGTCTGGGTCTAAGTACGGAAATGTGATTATTTGTTAAGTTTGAGGATATGAATTAATTTTGATATTCATTTAGGTTGACTATGCTTTAACCCTAAGGAGCCGTTTGATACATGAATTATTTTTTTATTTTTGGGAATCATATTCCTGGGAATGTGATTCCCAGAAATTAGATTCTCAAGATTATAAGAATATATATCTGTTTGGATGAGTTAAAATGATCCTAAGATTATTTTGCAATATTTCCAAGAATGTTACAATCATATGTTTGGTTCAACTTTAATATTCTTGGGAATGTTTAATACTTTTCCAAATATGTCATTGACTTTTTATTCTCAACTAATAGTTTATCAAATGTAAAAATTATCCAAAACAATTCATGAGAAATTTACTATATCAAAAAAGAGTAAACAGCTATTTTGTCATCAACTTCTTTGATGTTCAAGCAAGTTTTGCTGAACTTTGCCAAGTAATCTCTCAGCGATTCTCCCTTATTCTGCCTAATGTCAGTCAAGACCGCCATCGGCTGCTTGTACACTTTGCTGGTCGTAAATCGCTTCTTGAACATGTCCTCCAAGTCCCTGAAGCAATGGACTGAGCCTACTGGAAGTTTTGAGAACCAATCCAGAGCTGGTCCTTCTAGAGTTATCGGGAAAAGCTTGCACCTTTGATGATCTCCCATGTTGGAGATATTCATGGCAGCCTTAAAGCTGAGCAAGTGATCATCCGGGTCTTTCTCGCCTGTGTATAGTGTCAGCTTCATTGGCATTTTGTAGTTCTTGTCAAGTTCTGCAGCTTGCACGTGAGGTGCCAGAATTCCTTCTCCTGGTGGGGGCGGTCTCACCAGTCCCGATGTATTCGACGGCATTACGGGGTCGTAGACGCCCGCTGATTGATACACCCCACTGGGTCCTCCGTAGGCGCCATATCCCGAGTAGTACTGGGGATAGTATCCTTGAGGGTAGTAGTACCCCTGTGGTGGGTAGGCATAAGCGCCGGACCACGCCTGATGCTGAGTAGGCTGGTTGGAAGCTGCCACTTGAGTCGGTGGTGGCAAGCTCGAGGGCGCCTGCTGCTCTTGGCTCCTGGGGATTTCACTTGATGGAGTAGGTTCTGGGTTGTTATTCCCAGGGTTTTCAGCAACTTGCTTCCCTTTTCCCATAACCATGTTTCGGATGTCTCTGCGGAGTGCTTCCATTTCCATTCGCATATCAGCCTTGAAGGCAGCATTCCCATCATCTGGTGTTATGGTGACTTGCCTAGTTGGGGCTGGGTTTGACAGCGTCGGGGCTTCCTGAATGATCGGGAATCCGGGCGGAGGAGCGAGCGTCGAATCCTGCGCGGATTGAGTCACTGAGCCTCCCGGTGTTTGATGATCAGCTGGAGTTGATGTCATTTTTTTTTCTCTGGTTCAGATGAACATGTAGGTTAAAGAAGACATAAAGAAAAAAAGAAAAATTTACGTGAATTATCCCAGGAGTTCATCCCGTTCAGAAAAGAAAATCGAGACATAAACCAGTAATTTAAGATAAAGATTAAAATAGGACTTTGTATGAAAGTCCCCACAGACGGCGCCAGTGATGAACCTGGTTCTGGTCGGGGGTCATTACCTGGTTCGATGAGGAAACTCTGGGTCGGAAGTCACCTGCAAGTCAATGAACGCACAGGGGTGGCCCTGCGATTCACCTCCGATGCTCAAGTTAGTAAGGGATATGAGCTCAATAATCTCAATTGACTGAGTAAAGAGCGTACCTTTTTCTAGTGTGAAGGGTTAACCTTTTATACTAGCTGAGGGTGATCTGGCGTGATCTTGCCATAAATGTCTGGATGCTTGATTGTGATCTAGGCTGATCTGATTGTGATCCTTGGCTCCCACGCAATTTCCTTTCCTGTGAAAGGTGGCTTGATGGCTAAGGCGCTATCAAGGGAAAGGATCTCTGAGTGATTTGCCTTGATTGACAGCGGATCCTGATCTATCCTTAATTGGCTCCTGATTGATTCATGGAATGTTTCCTTATTTGCTGGTGCGTGGGCGCCCACACCCTTCGTGACTGTGGGCGTCCACACCTGATGGCGAGACACAGGGCGTTCATGCCTATGTGATCCATCTGGTGGGTCTGTAGCCTGCTGGATCAAGGGCATGCTCCGCCATTTGGGCCTCCTAATTATTGGGCCTATTATCAATACAATCATTTTAAATAAGGGTAGTACAATCATTTTGAGTAGGCAAAAATAATCTCATGCCATGAGATTAGCCTAATCTCACACAGGTGTGATTAATTTTGAGTCAATTCATGGGATTAAGGTATTTTGGGAAGTACAATATTCATTCTTAGGACTAATTTTCTTATATTCTTACCAAACGCATTACTACTCTACTCTAAAGCTCATCATCCCAGAAGTACTTTTCCTATCTAGGTACCAAATGTCCCTTTAATGTTTGATAAAAAAAGAGTATTAATTTCATAAGATAACTTAATATACATATATCAATGATTTTATAGTCTCGTACACTAATTTAAACTATTCCAACCCAAGGGGAACTCAATAAAGGAAATATAATAATTATAAGGTCAAAGGATATTTTGGTCCTAAATATATGCCCAAAAGTAAGTCGCTTGTTTCACAGTCAAACAAGTAAATTATTCATATCTGATAAACTGGAAAATGACTGGCACTTACCTAGTTCACCGGAGAGGGCTGCAAGAGCCAAGACTTGAACAAAGACCTGCAAAAGCTTCACAGGGGGCCCTGCGAAGTGCACTCCGACGCTCAAGTTAGTAAGAGA